>JAULBM010302293.1:0-14714 GCA_032357055.1 Geukensia granosissima
CAAACTCTACTCCTAGTACAAGGGCTTCGCCCTCGTACCATAACACCAAAGACATCTCGAACAGTCACGAACATTCCTGAGAATTCCCGAAATATCCAAAAAACGCGGGAAAAAATTGCGCACTTCCGGTCCACCCGACTTCCGGTCCACCCGACTTCTGGTGACGTCATTTCCGGTCCACGTGACTTCCGGTGATGTCATTTTCGGTCCACGTGACTTCCGGTGACGTCATTTCCGGTGCCTCCTCACCTCCTCCCGAAAAATACGACTCAGAATGCACCCATATACTACTAATGTTTCAGCAAAATCATTACCTTAAACCAATTGGCTCACCCAAAATTTTGACAAGAAGATAGACTTATTTCAGTACTATTTGACAATTTTTAACGAAGATGCTTCTACTAGTGATATGACCCTTACTCTATTATTATACCAATTTAAGCACCATCACTCTGTATGAGTGAACTCTTACTGAGCTTAATTTATAACTCGTTGATATCATTCTATCATAACCAAATCTAGCTTAGTATATTAGGCATTAAAAATCTGTGGGAAATTTTCGAGGGTCAACATGTTCAATGGAGTGACAGTCAAAAACAAAATGAAACGCAAATGTGTTTTGATTGAAGTGGTGATGCAAAATCTGATAAAAATATTTAACAATTTTATATTCCTGTGAAATATCATATAAATTAAAATAAAAACAGTAAATGCAATGGAAGAATTCTCAGAGTAACTTAACAGTAAATGCTATGGAAGAATTCTCGGAGAAACTTTTGCTTAAGTTCTTACAGTCATTTAAAAACACCACTATCTAAGACCATGGGGAATTGCTTTAAATGCGTCTTTAATCACATTTATATCAACAAGTAAACGACTGAGAAATTCTGTATACATACTAATAAAAGTCTCCAGTGAGCAATGATTAACTGAATCCAAATGAAAACATAATGCCACTGCCTGATAAGTTATATTTTGAATATTATCAGTAATACGCAAAACCGGTTCTGACACGATGATTTATTCGGTCAACTCGTTTGTTTCAAGGTTTACGTTACGGTGTAACAAATGGATCAAAAGTTTTTATGGTGACTATGCGATGATTAGATGTCGATTATGCTAAACTATTTTCGACTATGCGATAAAAAGTGACGATTATGCAATAAAAATTGTCGACTATGGGATAAAAATGTTGAGGAATAAAAATACTCACTCGAGGAGGAGACCAAATAAATCATCATTTCAGGATATTTTTTTTCGTATGACGATATTATTTTGTGTTATTGATGTGCATATCATTTAAATAAGCAATATGCAACTATTATAAGTTATTCGCAAAACCAGGGACGTATATTTAGATATACATCCCTGGCAAAACCAAGTCTTGATATTATGATTTATTTGGTCGACTTGTTTGTTTTAAGGTGAGGCGTCAGCCGAACCTCAAAACAATCGAGGAGATCAAATAAATCATCATTTCAGGAATTGTTTGCGTATAACGATATTATCATGTGTCGTTTTGCAGAATTATTGATTGGTATTTGCTGGATTGGGAAATACACTACTAAACCGATTGAGTGTGTCACCTGGTTTGACCGCTGATATGCACTCATAAAGGAACTCACCAATTCATGCATTTAAAAGTATTTTGTCTATTTCATAGTGTTTATGTTTGTATAATAGTCTTTTGTGAGGGACCTTGTCAAATGCTTTGGCAAAGTCCATCACAATGACATCAGTTTGTATGTCATCGTGATCTCATTAAGTTGACTTTCTCGTGGAGAAATCCCATCAAAATCATATAGGAAATGATTATGATAAGAGTTAACTACTCCTTTTGGAAATTCCGGCATTTGATTCACAATTTCTATGTATTTTTGCATTACTTCTATGACGTATTCTGCTTAGGTTTAACATGGAATTGTTTTCGTCAGTTGAGCAACTCGTGTACGAGGCTATCTGGTTGGTTGTTATTTTGTGTATTATCCGATTTATTGTAAATTTGTCCGGCCGATAAATGTTCTCTTTTTTTCACAAAATGATGATGAATAATACAAACTATTGATTATCTTTTGGGGTAACGGCGCATTCCAGTTTTATGGTTCAAACATTTCTTTGTTTTTCATGGATTAAGCCTTAGTTTTCTTTAAAAGGGAATGAAATCGTTGCCTTTGAACTCAATGTAACACCTCGAATCGATCTGAGATTAAAATTCTTACTCTCAGAATCGACGTAGAAAATTGTAGCACTTATTGACAATCTGGTACAGAAAACCGTTACGTCTACTATTCAAACCCCAATTTTCACAACTTCTTTTAACGTTTGTAATCTATGAAAGACATTCAAGGTGATTTTATTTGTACTATTGGTATCATCTATGTCGATATCTGTTCCTGGTGTTTTCATGTAATATTTTAAAAACTCGAAATAATAGAGATATAGCACGTACAGTTTTCACTTCTTTACCATAGATAAATAAACTTTTCTCATGAAATTTTCCAAATAAAACTGAATAGATCGTCTTAATATTTGCAATTTACTGAAATGGACGTTTATAATTCATTCTTTAATCATATATTGTTGTAACCATAATCAGGGATGTATATAACAAATATACATCCCTGCCATAATTCTCCTTGAACCGGATAAAAAACGACGACTCTACAGCAAAAATATTTGTCGATTCGCACTTTAAAAAGACTAAAAATTACCTAGCAAAAACACATTAAAAATTTGAAATAAATTTGCAATCTTAGAGGTTTAAGATAAAAAATATCACAGTTCTGACTTGGGTTAATTTCCTGGAAGACTCTCAGACCTGCAATTTTGGAAAAGTATTTGGTAACCATATATAAACAGATTCACATGATCAATTACACTTAACATGTTCAGGGATCTCTAGATTTAGTAAATGGAAACTCCAACTTTGGTAAATTTCCTGGAAGTCTCTCAGAACTTCTACCTTTTTTAAAACATACCTGGAAACCATGTACAAATAGAGTCATGAGATTTATTGAATTCATGGAGTCTTAAGATTAAAACAATTGGAATTCAAATTTATGTAACTTTCCTGGAAGTCTCTTAGACCTGCCATGTTTTCGAATATTACTATGCAACCTTACATTAATGAAATGTAATCATATGAAGTTTAAAGATTACATAAAAATGACAGTTTAAAACTTTGGTTTATATCCTGGAAACCTCTCACCTGTTTTTTTTTTTTTTTTAGAATACTTGGCAGCCCCACAATTACAATGTACAACATAAGGTGATCAATTAGACAATTACAATAATGAGGAGTCTTTAGATTTAAAATTGTGGCAATTCCAACTTTGGTAAATTACCTGGAACTAGGAAGTCTCTCAGGTCTGTTACCTTTTGGAAAAATACCTAGCAACCATATAATATCAAAATCAGCAGATCAATTGTGTTCTTTTATGCAGTGTTAGACTTAAAAATATGACAGTTCCAACATTGGTAAATTCCTGAAGACTTTTTGGAAAAGCAATTGCATCTATAAATCTTTGTTTTTTGCATATTTAGATTTTGCTCTGGTTTAATGTTTATTATCCAAAATAGCTATACAGTAAAGGTGAACTTAGCAGGAGTTGGCTGCGGCCTCCTTCTGGAGTGTAAATGGTAGAAATGTAAAGTTAGTAAAGGGGTGGCAATTAACGACTGTCAACAACATGGCGGATAGCTGGTTCCTGATATTACAACAGTTGTTTAAATTAAATGATAAAATATAATGTGAAGTTCTCCATGGCCAGTCACTCTTTCACGTTAAAAGATTCAACTTAATACCAAAAACTGCAATTCATGAGCTTCACAGGTCACACCTATTTCATATTAAATCATGAATATCATAAGTCTTGGGACAAGATGAATTCAGTTCATTTAGTTCCAGCATGGAAGGGGCAAGATCACCCAAAAATGATTAGCTTTTCTATTTAGTTTGTGGAATAATAAACCGAAGTCTCAATTGGTTTGGTTAGCTCAAACAAATTAAGCTGATAAAACCTCTATATATATATACATGTATATGAATGTCTTTCTATGATGACACCAGCACAGGCTTTACCATAACATAATACAACAGCAATATTAAGTAGTCGTATAAAAACACCCAATATTTTTTACTATGTATTTATTACTTGCTTGCAAATTGAGATGAAACCCATGCTAAACCCCATTTCAAATTTGTTAACATAAATTTTAAAGCTTTTGTCCACTGTTCTTCAGAATTAAACTGAATTTTGACAGAATATGATGTCCCAGTACTATTGTCTTCTATCTTTCCTTTCTCCATTTTATATGGTAAACAGAAACCAGTGTCTCCTTTTTCTACTTCTTCCTTGAACTGTTGAAGACAGTCAAGGAATGCCACCATTGCTTGATCAAACTTGGAGTCCCAGAAAAATCTAAAACCTCCTGATCCATAAAGAGGCAATTCTTTTGATTTATCTGCCAGTGATTCTATGTAAGAGTGGTTTCCATAAGGGACTAATCTATATCTTTGGAATTTTAGATTCATTTTCTTTGCTAAAGAATGAAGCAATAAAACAGTTTGCCCCCATGCTGCATTTATTTCATGCCACTCCACTGGAACACTAGGAAGCCTCCCAAGTCTAAAATTATTTATTGTTCCAAAATGTCCACTATGCCAGATATGAAATGTGGCATTGAAAACATTTGTTTTTTTCAATTTGTCCAACTGCATCTGTGCATATTTCAGTTGATTATCAACACTCCTATGTTCATCTTCCAAAGCAAGGACCTGGCGCTTATATTCGTTATACTCTTTCCAATACTTTTCTTCTTCATCATCTAAATTTTTTGCTATTTTCTTTTCTTCTTCTATTTGGTCTGTTATTTTAATTCTCTCCTTTTCAACATCTTCCAGTTGTTGCTTTAATGTTTCTTCCTCCGCTTTAAGCTGTTTAAGTTCATCATCAAGACCAGCATCTGCTGTTTCTTCCTGTTTTGCATTAAGATTTTCTAGGAATTCTTTGTAATCTTTACACTCATCTTCTGTAATTTTCAATTGATGATCAAGTTGATCTAAGAGTGTATCTGTGCATTCTTCACAAAGTGGATGGTCAACTTCAGACTGACCAGACATGATGTCAAATAGAATGCTGGAAACCTTGATTCTATGGCCCAAAACACCAAGGGATTCTGGTCCTGTCTCCCCAAGCAAAAGAAAATCTGTGTCTTCTTCATCGTAAACTGGAAAATTTGGAGTGATTATTCTTCTGGAAATTGCTTCGATTTCCTTTTGCTTTTCTTGTGTTTCCTTGAAAATGTTTATGGTTTCATCTGCATCTTGTTTCTGAACTAAAGGGGTGGTCAATTCTTGAATCAATTGTGAATCGATCGCATTAAATGAATAATCAAGTTTCAGTGGCTGACGACATCTCTGACATACAAAACTAACTTGCGTGGTACTGACATTTCCATTGGGTTCCATTCGGTCCCTTTGAACCTTTTTGGGCTAACAACTTCAGTTTTGGGGTTTGCAGAATGTTACTTCCGCTCATCATATGATTACTAAAATCATTTATTACCGAATGTCTGATTGGACAAAGTACAACATTTGCACCAATCGCTGCCTGTGAGACACAATTTTCGGAAATTTCAATGTTGTGATTCTTTCGGGTAGTATCTGACTTTTTCCTGAGTTTAAGTGAAAAAACGTCAACAAACAGAAACTGTCATATCTATTTTTTTCCACGGAATATTATGGATGGTTTGTAATGAATGATGACGTTTAGTTCGGTATTTGGGAAGTCATAAACTAAAGCATATTCACCCTGAATTACCAAAAAGCTTACAGCAGTAAAATAAGTCTTTTATATTCGTAAACCACAATCTTACCCCAAAACAACAACCAAATAAAATGTCTGAGTGAATGGCATAGTTCAAGTATACTTCCTGTTGAATTAAAAAGCTAAGGTTATTGTAGTTGCGGAATAAAGTACATTCTGTATAATGAAGTATACTTTAAATTTAGTGCTGGATCAGATCAAATATATATCTGTAATCTGAGTTATTGTGTTGCATATGTTTGATTTGCTTTGCAATCCTACTTGACTACATACATATTTTTATGTAATTGGCCTTATTTTTTGAGTAAAATGCAAAACAGGACAGCCAAACATCTGCTGGAACCAATGTGTCATTTCAGGAATCTTAGTCTGACCAGGGACGTATATGACATCATTCATATACATTATATACGTCCCTGGTCTGACAAATGCATAATATCATAAAGCCATTAATATGAAGTTTGAAATGAATTATCACCATTTGCATTGGCTATATGAATATTCAACTTGTTCATTTTTGATGTCATTCCCTTTCTTTTTGTTGGTGGTTGGAGTGCAGTTTCATTTACCCCATGCCTTTTCATTTTGTTCAAATACAGAAGGTCCAATTAGCTCATACCAAAATTGAGTCCGTGCAAACAATGTCTACAATTTTACATCAAAATAAAATTATTGTGTCCAAAAAGTATGGATAATAAAAACTTAAACGACCCAGAAGAATGAAGCAAAGTTAATGATGAACAGAAAGTGCTTGGACTAGAATGAATAAAATATTTGTTTGCACTTAAGTGACCCACCCCCAAAAAAGAGGTCAACTCAGAAGTTTTTTTTTCAAATTTTTTTTATTCTCCAAATTTGTTTAGGTCTCCCATTTGACTTTGTTCTGTGCCTGTGGGTGACTTTTTCTGCATTTCCAATGTGCTTGGTTCTGTGTGTCACTTTTTGGCTTTTCCAATGTTTTTTGTTCTGTGTGTCACTTTTTGGCATTTCCAATGTCCTTTGTACTTGCCAGTGTTGACATATGATTATAAAAACAGTCCAAGTGGATGGAGAAAAGATGGACAGATTCACTTTGAAAAAACTGAAATAATCAAAATCAAACTGTCCTTTGATTCAAAACAGACTATACATGTATCAATTTGTTTGTTTTAGAGCCATCTATAACTCATGTCCATTGGAAGTACCTCTTCATGATATTCATATTTAAGATTATGTATATGAAGATTTCCCTCTGATTGATAAACCCATATTTTAATTTACTAAATATATTTATTTTTCAGCTACATTTACCTATGAAGCTGGGTCTTTGCCATATGAAGATTTCCCACAGACTGCTGAACCTGTGTATTTACTTGGAAAAGCTTACAGTACTTTGTATGGTAATTACAGCATTGTTTGTCTTTTCCAATCACCAATAAATTTGTCACTTTTTATGCCATACAAAGAACTGTAAATTCAAAAATTATTGTGATGTTTTTATTATTGTGAATAATGCGACAGGATGCAAATCACTCGCATTTTGCTAGTTGTTTTCTGTTACAAGATTAACTAATTCACAATATTAAAAGTTAAAACTCACATTATCACCAGCATCGCAACTCTTGCAATAATAAATGCACGCAATAATTTCTGAATTTACAGTATTCCTTAAGACTTAGCCTAAGGCATTATAGTTGTGTCCCACATGCTATATATTTCATTATCACAAACAGTCTATAATGTATATTAAAACAAGAATGAATAAATCAAGCTACATCAGTGCATAGTATGTGTACAGTCATGGTTTGTCAATGCAGCCCATAAAATAGTTGATTGATTGAGTGTTGGTTGCTTAATGTCCAGTGCCGGCAGTGGCAAATATTTCATGCATATTCAGGACGAGAACAAATTCAACAATAATCAATATCTCAAATGGGGTGGGATGGCTGCCAATGGAAAAAGTGAGTGATGGGTAGGGACATGAAATTTAACCTTTTGCAGCGGCATAAACCTACTCTTTTTCGTAAACTACAAAAGGGGTCTTTTACCTGCAAGGAGCGTGGCACTCTCCAAAACATGTCACTCACTATGGTCCATGTCCAGGCTTTCTGTATTATAACATGGCAACCCCCCTTCAAGAAGGCCTCCCCTATCCACCACCTGGGGTTCGCGCTGGGTCAGCTCTGTTGGTCAAGCCCTTGAGACCGCTCCGGTGCCCAGTTAAATAGTTGATAAATTGCCTTTAAAACCACCAATCTTAATACATGTAGTCATATTATTAGATGGACATTAATTTCAGAATTGAAGTTGGTCACTTTTTTTTAAACCATATAGGTGATTTGCAAAGTGCATCAAGCAATTTCTTAGATAAATACAATTTTAACAGTTGATTCTTGCAGTCTATCGGTAAATAAAATTTAACGCTATGTTCTTCTTCTATTTATTTAATTACTCATTGTGTCCTCTGATGGCATGACAAAAATCCACTCTTCTGCCAGTAAAAGACACCATGTGATTGGTCAGAATTAGGCATGTGACCAGATCTAGGTGTGACCCTAAACCTACATGTGTTAGATACTTCTGGGAAAATAAATAAATAGATCGAAAACATAGACTCAAATTTAAATTAGACTGTTTTTTCTTGGTTAAAGTACATAATGACTCTTAATTGTTGTATTTAACACATACAGTAAATATACATGTATTAGTATATTATTTCATCAGCTTTGGAACAACCACAGTGACAATTTGAATTTTTTAAGTTAATGAACTGCATGTTTTTATGTTGACTGTTTTTATAATGAGTAATATGAGATATTATGTTCAGACTGTTCCAGAAAAATTGTTAATGGGGTCGTGTCCAAAACCACCTTTGTTTGTGCAGTACTTGGATCAAATGGAAATTCTCTAGATTACATCACAATGCAGTGTTAGAAATAAGCACTTACCCACTTGCCTGTGAGAGTTAAAATACCGTCAGGCAATTGCAAGTACAAAACAAATCAGTCAATCAGTACTGAAGTACTTGAGGGCAAGTTTAATTTTTGTGGGGCAAGTCATTTTTTTTAAGTAACAAATTACTTAAAGTCAATTCTAACACTGACAATGCATTCACCAAAACCAGAGAAACTTTTCAGGATCAGTCTTCATATTTAACTGATAATTTGGATTTTCATTTTTTCCAGATTTACAAGACCTCAGACAAGACTTTTTATCCAGAATATGGCTGACTTACAGAAAGAATTTCCCTGCAATAGGTAGGAGCAACCAATAATTCTGTCACTAGCTGGTTGCTTGCACATGTTGTTTATTCTGAATCCATGAAAGTTTAACATACATGTAGAATGGCATTTTGAAGTTTCTCTTATGATTCAGGTATTTTATCAATTTATTGCATGAACTGATATCTGCAGTATATAGGGAGACTTTTAAATTTATCACTAAGTGATAAAGCAAATACTCACATTTGATTGGCCTATCCTAAGACAAGATAAATTTTTGGGATTGTTTTTGCCAGTCTCTCTCTGGAAATCCTTGTTTATTCCTGGCATATATTCCAACAAAAATAGGCCATTCAAAATGAAATTAAATTTAAGAGAAACTGGTTTCACAACTTTTGGAAGCTTTATGTCGCTTATCAATTCTCGTTATTTAATTTCAAAATAATGAAAAACTTGCCTGAAGCTTTTTATTATTTATTTTAAAATCAAATTACTTGAGGTGATAACCATCCATATACAGTTACCACTTTTTGTGAAACCTATATTTATTACTTTCACAACAATTATGTAATTGGTACATGTGTACAGTGTATTAATGCACTTAGCACCCAATGTTTTGCAAAACACAAGTTTGATATTTATTCTCTCTGTTTGAAAGAGACGATAATGTAGAAAATTTTATCTAATCAAGTACCACATTTTTTTGCAAGTACAAAAATATTGAAAAATTTATTACCAACATGTCATAATTATTATTTTCTTTTATCAAAAACTAAGACATAAAAAAGTTGGTTGAGGGTAAATTTCAAGTACGCTCCACCACATGCCATACATGTATCTTCGCAAGGACCTTAGTCAAGAGAAGGTAGATAAAAATCAATACAATATGGATAAATTGTTTATATCTAGTTACTATTTTTTAGGTGGTACAGGACCTACATCAGACACTGGATGGGGCTGTATGTTGAGGTGTGGTCAGATGATGTTAGCACAGGCCTTACTCAATAGACATTGTGGAAGAGGTATTGTTGCAAGAAAAACAACATATTGAACTCATGAATTGGCAAAATTCTTCCCATTTCTGATTTTGGCTATCAATTATAAAGCATTTGCCTTATTGTCTTTTGATTGATTGGTGTTTAACCCCATGTCGACAGTATTTCAGCCATATTGTGGCAATGCCTTATTGTTGACCAGTATATTATATCATTTCATTTCCTGTGACTTAACTTGCAGGCTCATTTAATTCTCATTTATTAAACATATAATTAAGATTTAGACAATCTTTGATAATTTTGTGAGGTTTTAGGATTTGTCATTTTATCTCTATATTTATTCTGTAAGATTATTTTATTTTTATTATTTTAAAATATATAAGGTCATAAAAATTTTCCAAAAAATAATGGGCTTAAAACACTTTCAGAAAATGTACCTATCTGTTATTACTAAAATTTTACGACACTGAAAAACACCAATTTTTCTTGGATTCTGCAAAAGTGTCGAAAAATTAGAATTTTGAAACAGTTTCATCAGGTTGCAAGTTGGAGGTTAGTTTATCTGCTTCCACAGAGATAGTTAACATGTCAGCCCCCTAGCTGTTTTTTTATACCTTTTCATTTTAATATTTGCCTTGGTATTTTTGTGACCCCAAAACATCTATCTTGAAAATATTTTTAGGGATTTTACTCAAGTGTTGAAAAATAAGAATTTTTTAAAAATTAAAAAATCTCTGAAATTTGAAAAGTGTTGAAAAATTAGAGTGATTACAGTATGGAATTGAAGTTTCTAATGCTTCATTTACATGTAGACTATAGAACCATTCTAAAACAAATTCGTCACTGGATTTGGCTTCCTATATCTAATTGTTTAGATTTGAGTACTTTTTACATTTTGTTTGGATTGATTGATTGAATGTTGCTTAACATCGAGTGGCAAATATTTCATGCATATTCAGGACTAGCGCATATTAATGAATGATGATGATGAACCCTTCTATGTATTAGACCGACATGCTGAGCTGGATTTTTAACGTGCTAGCTCACAAAGGCAACAGTCTGCAGGAAGACATGCCACTTTACCCAGACACATTATTCTGACTCTGGGCCGACCAGTCTTTGCTCTTACTTCTAAATGCTGCATGCTTAGCGGAGAAGCAACAAATACCAATTTTAATGTTTTTGGTTTGACCCAGCCGGGGATCGAACCCACAACCTTCCGCTCTCGAGGTGAGCGGGCTAACCATTACACCACTGAGGTGGGGCCAATATCAAATGTTTTGTTCTTGTAATTGATTTTTGAGAACAGGAGCATTGCTTGGATTGGTTTATATGTGTGACCTTAATATTAACATGTCCTTACCTGCATTATAAAATTATCGGAAAAGAGGCATTGAGTTTTGTTACTGTGATAATGTATTATTACATGTATCAAAAAATTATTGGAAAGCAGACATCAAAATTCTCTGAAAAGCCCAAATCAAATTTTGAAAAATTCTTGGAAATGTCTTACGCCCATCTGAACAAACCACTAGCTTTATTCCAAATGAAAACGAAGATTTCTTTGCAAGAATTGCAATATTTTTGTTATCATGTCGCCAGTTTAAGATGGGACTCAATATACAATATAGTATAATACTACAGATGACATTAGATTAAAAAACAGAAAGGTGGAACTATTTTAAAATTGATTGAATCAAAATAAAAAAGTTCAAACATTTTTCTTTCTTAAAAGCCATGCCTCTATCTATAATCAAATTATTCAGCATCTTATATTTAAAAAAAATTACCAATTGAACAAAAATGTCAATTTATTTTTTCCTAATTAAAAAGGAGGGTGCACTTTTTACAACTTGTAACATAATCATTTGTTATAATAGATGTACATGTATATGATTGCATGCATAAAGTGAATAAAATAAATGGAATTACATGTAGGAACAGTCATATAATTGTGTTGTGGTTTGGCTTGACAGAAGCTGTTAAATTAAGATCTTTTAAATGAAAATAAAAGTGTCAACTTGACACCTTTAATAGACCATTAGATTTTGTATATTAACCAGGGACATAAAACCATTCACATACATTGTTCATGTATGTTTCTGGTATAACAGAGATACATTATACAATGGTTATGTTTATTCTCATTTAAAAAGATAAAACAATGACAAATATTTTAGATTACTTATTTATGATACAAGTAGACTAAATTATCATGTGCCTATTGACAATAAATGTGAAATAGGCGATAGAAAAAAAAAAAATTTGAAATTCAGTAGTATACCATAGGATTTTCTTTATATTTAAATGTTTTCAAGCTAAAAGGGGTCAAAGTAGTGGGGGTGGAGAGGGAATTCAATTTCATATAATATGGAAAATTTTTATTTTTAATCTGATTTTGATGGTTTTTTTCCAAGTGATTCCTTATGAAAAATGCAGCAAAAGATACTTTAAGCATTTTTTGTAGCATTTAACAATTTTTGTATTGAAGTAGTCATAGGGTAAAAAATGTGATTTTGCAGGAGATGAGAAATTTTTTTTTTCATCCGATTTTGATGGGTTTTTTTGCGTTTGATTCCTCTCACTTTCAATATTATGTCATCAGATTTTCTCTATATCTTATTGTTTTCAGGCTAATGGGGTCAAAGTAGTGGGGGGATTCAATTTTGTATAATATGGAAAAATTTTATTTTTAACAGAGTACGCGAAAATCGTCGGTCCTACCGGTCCCGACTGCTAAAAATGGGGTCGGTCCGGTATTTTTATTGCAATCGGCGGTCCCGATGACCGGTGAAAAGCGGCCGTTGCTGTCTTCGTAGTTTTCGGTTTTTTTGGTTGATAGATATAGGGCGACTGGTTTCCGATTTTGAGTTACCATTATCGTTAAATATAGTCATATCGACTACCAGTTAACAAAATAAACAACATGCATTGCCTCTGAAATACGTATCGGTGGCTACTCCTGGTAAACGATTACACCCATCAAAGCAACTGCCCTTTACCACAGAAACCAAAAAGACCATGTGGGAGAAGTATGACAGAGAAAGGGGGCCTGACCGCAGCTTTTCCAATTTTGTTTCAGCTTTTAAGTTTCCAATAAAGTCTAAATATAGAACACCGACTAACCCATAGAAAATGCGTACTATATTTATTTTCAATGAATTACTGCAAAAAAGACATTATAATCAGCTTCCCTTTCTTGTGAACATTGCCAGATAATTCTGATGATGTCCTAAATAACTTTGAATTGAAATTATTTAGGCATTTCTTTGTATTGTGACTTGTGAATTTTCCATAAAATTCTAGGTCAATGGAAAAGGTGTTATGTTTAATAAAAATTAACTGAATTGTTAGTTTGATCATATATGCAGCTCAAGCTAGCAATAATTTTTAAAAATGCATCAATGAAGAGAGAAGAAAATAGGTAAAATCTTATATTGCCTTCTTGGTATTCTAGCGCACTCTAAATGAAACACACTGAAATATTAAAATATTCCAACATTAAAGTTTTTAAGACAAACTTTATCTAGCTTGCCCTGCAGTAAATATCAAAGAATTGATTTATAATAATTTAATTAAAACCAATGCCTATTCAAACTCTGTAGATTTTGTAGAAATTTGTCTTGCCACCATACAAATAAATGTGTTTATAACTTCATTTAAAGCCCTATTTTATTGACCAGAAAAAATGTAAAAGTAATAAGTATCACCTCAATTATTTTGTATCCAGTTTTATATCTAAACTGTTTTAAATATGAAAATATTGGCAATTTTCTATAGCCAATCTGTGTCCTAGATTTTTACTTCAGTGGAATCTTAAAATGAGGAAATGTGTGGGACCGGTAAAGTTTGTGTGGGACTGACAAAAATTTTAGTTTTGCCGGTCCTATGACTGACAGAGCAAAACAAGTTTTCACGGACTCTGACATGTCACAAAACCTCTAGTTAAAAGTAGTCACATGATCAAGTACCTTACTGTCCCATAGACTCTAGATGAACAGGTCATATAACCATGTCAATGCTACCTCTTTAGGGTTTAAGGTTCTATTACAATGCACTTGATCATGATCCTAGTTGTTACATGATCTCAATTAGACAAATTTAATCAGGTACCTGTCTGTCACATGACCTTAAGATACAAATAGGCCACATGACCAATGAAATTATACCTCTTCAGGTTCTGACTCCACCTCCTCACTTTCCTCTTCCTCAGATTTCTCCTCCTCTTCCTCTTCTTCTGATTTGTCTTCTTCTTCATCTTCTTCGTCTGAACCTTTCACTTTTTCTTTAGACTTTTTCTTTTTAGAAGATTTTTCTTTCTTAGTCTTTTTTTCACCTTTACCCTTTGATTCAGATCCTGTAAACAAGACAAAAAAATGAAAATCACACAAGTGTGCACATAGATGTTTTGTTTGAAGACCGATTTGTTAAACGCAAATATTAACATTATTTTTGATAGCTAGTACTTTATTTGTTCCTCAGAAATGACCAAAAATATTTTGAATATGCCACTCCACCATGACATTAAGTTCAAATTCATAAGACAAGAGTCCCTATTATGTAAACACCAAGAACTACCTATAGACTAGATAAGTTTCTGTATTGAGATATTTTAAAACTAGAGCTCTGTTGTCAGAGGAGCCCCAACAGAACAGATGCATACCCCCGTAAAATTGACATTAATACTGTGA
>JAULBM010302304.1:0-14714 GCA_032357055.1 Geukensia granosissima
CACCAGACATTATTTTAATCTCTGGAAGTCCCTGACCTTGGTTAATGACATTATTTATAAAAAGTTCTATCAGAGTAATGGCTCCGTACAACATTTACAGTTGTAAACACCCACTTGATTGAAACAGGAAGTGTTACAGCTGGCACATGGTTCGCTTTTATCCGGCCATTTTGGACGCAAGTAAACTTGAGAGAAAATCCGTCGTGAATTTAATTGATATGAACTGAGAGAAGATGTCAACCTTTTTGTACTCAAATGTGATCACTGTGCACAGAACAAGTTCCCAAACAAGAAACCTGAGGCACCCATGGGATCCACCTCTGTTGGAGCACCTCAAGATAGATTGGCCATTGATATTGTTGGTCAACTTCCAAGAACAGCCAAGAATAACAAATATTACCTAACAGTCACTATCCATTTCACCAAATGGACGGAAGTGTATCCCATTCCTGATCAGACAGCAGAGACATGTGCCCAGAAAATATTAGATGAATTTATAAGCCGATATGATTGTCCGGAAAGTATACCTTCTGACCAGGGAAGACGTTTTGAATTTGAAATTTTTCAACAATTATGCAGTTTACTGGAAATTAATAAATGACTAACAAGTGCTTGAAACCGAAAAGGCAATGTAAGAGAATCCATAGAACCATTCTACAAATGATAAGAGTATATTTAAAAGATGACCAAAACAATTGGGATAAACACCTAGGCTGTTTAATGGCGTCATACAGATCCAGTGTTAATAACTCTACAGGTCTCACTCCAAATATGTTGATGTTGGGACGTGAAGTGAAAGTCCCCCTTAATTAATTTTTGGTTCTCATCAAAATGAAGAAATTTTAATATCCTATTGTGGCTATGTGACAAAGTTGAGAGAGCAAATTAATACCTCACATGAAATCTGTCGAAGTTTCATGACCAAGACAGCCCAACGAAGAAAAGATAGTTATGATGTGAGATTGTCCCTGAATTGTTACAAACCAGGGGATCCAGTATGGATATTAAATGAGATGAGAAAAGAAGGTGTTTGCCAGAAGTTACAACCTATTTTTACTGGACCATGTATAGTTCTGAAGAAACTAAATAGTCTACTGTATTGTGTACAACTTGGCAAAGAAGGATCAGTTAAAGTGGTAAACCATGACAAATGGTGGTTGTATTGTGTACAACTTGGCAAAGAAGGATCAGTTAAAGTGGTAAACCATGACAAATTGAAACTAACATCCAGATTGGGGCCCTGTGCTGTGAGTAATTATCGGCGACTTAACAAAAATTAGTTATTACCTGCTGTATACCAATGTAAATTATAAAATAAAACTGATGTATTAGAATATAACAAGACATATTTACTATAACCTACTCATTAATGCATTCTGATGTCAGCTGTTCTTTTCCTGGCCGGTTTCAACTTCAATCTGCATCTTCCTGCTTGTAACTCAGAGATGCATCTTAACGCTGTCGGTGAAATTAATCCAGTGCAATCAGTGTTCAGCCAAGGTTAATATATAAAAATGTTCTGAATGAACTGATGACTTATGAATGGTTCTTGTATTTTTCAAGGGTGTACCGCACTATCTACTGTGTTGAACACTAGCACTGCTGCCAGCTCCACCACTGTGCCAGTCGCCCCTGAAGCAGTTCCATATCTGTTTTCTTTCCCATGATTCCACCAAATAGTGTGTCACTGACCTCTGCTACGCCAACTATTATAACACCAACGGCTGATCTACCATCTTCTGCTCTTCCGACAGTTGCCTCCTTTAACATCTGGTTATCGAACTGTTGTAACAAGGAATATCTTGCCACGTTCTACCATTCCACCGACTGATGTTCTTTTGGGCACCATTTCACCAATGGTTTCGACTTCCGCTTCTCTATCTGTTGTTGAAACTTATCCAGTAACGTCCGATAGTCGTATTGTTGTCCATGACAATATGGTGGAAAACCTCCTATCACTTTCTGAAGGTCATCATCTGAGGTTACTGTCTCCACTCCGCACTCCACCTTGCACCTTACCAAGACCGTTGTTACCGGAAAAACCTGTACCTCAATCTTCAGATTTTTTGCGGATCTGATGCCTCAACTACTTGGCATCAGTCCTGTTGGAGAAGCCTCGTCTCCTCGGTCCACCTCTGTTCCACCAGATCCACCAGTCGCCGATGATCCTATGACCCTTCAGGCAGCCTTCGGTGAACTTGTTTTAATCCTAAAAGAAAACAATAAACACTTAATTGACATACAGAAAGAGCTTGTTCGTAATAGGGATCAGATGGAGAAAGTGGAAATTGCTATCAGAAGGCAAAATTTCAGGCCAACCCAGTGCCAAAATAGATCACTAATACGAAGATTTATTCCGCACAAACGTTCTCCAAGGAAACCTATGATAAGATTTGTTGTTACCAAAAGGCCGCGTCCGTCTGGTAACAGTCGCCACTCACCAACAAAATGACCAAGATAAAGTTATTGTGTAAACAAGTATCATTAATGGACAGTATTTCTTAGTATCTAAATATTGTAATAATGTTTTTCATTATAGATCATCAATCTACTCAGTATTATATTTTTCATGTTTGAATCAAATGTAAATATATTTTCATATAACAGGTTATAAATTTTATAACTGTTTGAAATGTTATGGTATCTTTACTGAGGATTTCAGTAAGACTTACTATTGCGGCATTATGTTACACCAATACCGATTTTTCATTTTTTTATATTAGTAAATTTCAATATTTTTATGAGGTATAAGGAATCCTTGGCCGAATATCCTGAATCCCGCTTTAGGTATAAAGAAAATATTTTTATTCAGGATGAGTCATTCTGAAAATGTAAGTCCTGACAAGGGTGGATTTCAAATATTATATGTATATCCTGAAGTAACTATTAACCTTGTTGCTTTTATTAATGCATTTTATTTATTGTATTGATTTTTCAGTGTAAAAATGCTTTAAGAGTAAATGTAATCATTTTCTTTACAATGTTTCGAATAAGTGTGGTTTCGAAAGTAATAGTTACCTTTTGAATATATTGTTCAAAATTTTGCTGATCCAGTCATTTTGTCTGAAGTCTATTATCTGGTATCTGAAAGAAAAATGTAAGATAATATTGATTATTTTTTTTTAGATTATGCAAATTCTATTTTCATATGTGCAAAGTAATTGTCATTCTTTTCATGTACTGATCAAAGCTTCTTTTCCAAAAATCTTAAAGTCTAATAATAAATTTTTGTTGATTAAACTGATATTTGTCAGGATAGTTTGATTTTTGTGCTATATTCCTGATGTGCTAATACTTATGGTCCTGATGTGCCATATTGTGTATATTGAGTAGATATAGTCATATTTGCAATCATTTTTTGTTACTGATTCAAAAAGTATTTTCCATTGTTCAAAATAGTATGTTATTTGCATTCTAGTGTATTTTAATAGACTTGAGGTAGTTGGGATATTTCCTGTTGTTCAAGTTCAGATTTTAAAATTGTTGAATTTTGAAATTTTATTATTGTTTTCAAATATGAGCATAAGTCTATTCTAAGTAAATGTTTACGTGAGGGCACTGAAAACTTAAGTGAGGAGCTAAATGTAACGAGTTAACCATGGTATAGCTACCCCTATACACGATAAACCACGTTGTTTACATGTGCATGGGCAGTTCCGATTTTCATTGCGAATAAAATTTATCAGTCTCTCTAACCTTTTTATCTAAATTCCATATGTTTTCAGTGTTCCATTTTACCAGGTTTCCCAGTGTTCAACCATTTTTATAAGTAGTAAATTGAGACATTTTGGCGAGTCTCTCTTCACTTTCAGTATTTCATTAACCGGACTCTGTTTCCGGTATGCAGATTAGTGTATGTATTCGTGTGACCTCAGGTGAAATTAGTGTACCTAAAACCGCCAAACGGTGTATGAATACCATCATGTTTGTACGATGATTTTCACTATTTTAATGAATTAAAATGTTATTGCATATGATTAAAATATGTACTTGGATAATTTTTATGTTCCGTGGAGATATTTTTCATGGTCAATTATACTTATTTCCCAACTTTCAGGGATTCTTTTTCGTACTTTACAGGCCCTTTCTAGTTCCCCATTTGGCCCGTTTAAACCGTTCCGTTTACCCGTTCATTGCCGAGAGTATAAAAGCCGCCTGAACCGTTGCTTCTGGCTCTTCTTCTTCTTGTTTTTGGGACAAGCAGACGTTGCTTAAAATTCTGTCAGTTTCAGTCATTGTTTTTTCTCATTTTTTTGCTCAATTTTAAGCATTATTTGCTGCAGTTCTATAGATTTTTGGCTAAGCAAAGTTCAAAGTGTTTTGTTTTGCAACTGTTGTATTTTCAGTTGAGTACTAAATGTTACAAATTTGAGTCTTTTAATTTTACTTTTCTTTTGTCAAGAATAGAAGAATGAAAAAATGCCTGTCCAATTCCCAGTTTTCATCTCACTTTCACATTAAGGGAGTTTGGCAAATATCATGTTTTCTGTGTTTTGCAGAAATAGAGGAACAAATAAATTTTGAACCAGTCAGTAGTTTCTTTGGGATAATGTATTAAAACACATTCTTGTTTATAAAAAATAGAAAAATGACCTACTAAACAAATCTCAATCTTTATAGATTGAAGTCTGATCTCCTGAGCCCAACATTATTTTCAGGAGTCTGTGACCAATAAATAATTAAAAATACAGTTTATTTATTTGATTAGGAGATATATATTTCATAGGTAATAAATATGTTAGTTGTAATAATATTTAATGGTTGGTTGAACACTGTGGTTGCACGGAAGTAAATCAAATATCAATTAATAAGTTTAATCTATAGAAAAACGACTAACTCTCTGTCAATTTACTTTTGTGTACTAAAACATTTTATTGTATTAATGATGTTATTTAAATACAAAATTATGCTCACAAATGTCTTACTCATTTAAGTCAGAATCCAATAGTTATCTAGTTTGACCCGCAGTCTTGGTGTCATTTTACTGTCTTGTGAGATAATAGCCCCTCTTGGCATGCCCGTACAAGAGTCTATTTGATTGCTGGACCGGATATATTCATCTGTGAGATAGTCTGCCTGTATCTTCCCAATCCCATATATACCTACTTCTTGAGTGATAGTTTGCTTTGTTCCAGTATAGGGTTTTATACCTTATCTTACAGAACTATTCTGTTTCGTAAACTACACGAAAGAATTTGTGTATCATTATACACAGACTAAATTGTTATCCATACGTCTATCAGACTGGTGTAGACCCAAAGGCCCAGTTAGTGACCCTTTCACCAAACATTAACTTAATCAAAGTTATACACTTTTAATACCAATTTAAATTAAGACTTGGTTTTAACCATTCTCTGTGTCAGGCTACATAATTTAGCCTATAGTGGTCTCCTGTGTACCTTTGAACGCAGGTGGTGGCAGCACATTTTATATAAGAGCCCGGCCGGCTCACTACAATATTTTGGTTATTAAACACGTAGGTCGATGGTTGTCCCCACGGTCGGCTATCCCCTTTTTCTTTCTTTGTTACAAAAATCAATTATTAGAAATTGGTTGACCAATATTTCTAAGTCAGACAAATTAAATCATGACCAAGTTATTTCTGGTTGGTTTTAAAAACGATTAAAAATTTGTTTGTAATTAACTTTTGGCTGAATGTCAATAATAACAAATATCATATTTTGATATGGCATTAACATGATAAGGAATTATATAAAAAGGAATTCGAAGATACCAAAGGGGCAGACAGAAATTCATGTAATAGATATTTTTAATTACTGACCTCATACCAAAAACATCAATTTCTGAAAATCCGAAAACGATCGCGTGGATTACTTTATTTAAATCCATGCAATGGAAATAACCAATGCTCTAAGCCAAAGTTTCATGAAAATAAGACATGTTTCGCACAGTATACTATAATCTCAGTTTTTTAGAATTGAAATAAACTAACCAGAACTTTGAATTCTTTTTATTTTTTCTAAATCAGAGTTTAGAGTTTGTTTTATTACGCTTGTATTTGAATATGAATAAGATAATGGCGTATAATCTGCCTTTCATTGTCATCAGCCATATCAACAAAAATTGCAAATACGATTTATTATGTTTTCTAATGCTTAACATATGTTGTGGTAGATTTCAATCAGTTGGAACACAGTAGAATGACCATGCATTAAGCCTGATTGAAATTAATAAATTAGATCATTATCTATATAATACTAAAAAAATTTCAAAGCTTTTCCGACGCAGCTAAGTAGAGAATAAGGTCTATAATTTGATGGGTTTTTAAATAAGAAAATGACCAGTGCAGATTTCCATATACCTAGAATCTTTCCACGTTGAAGGGAAAAAGGAAAAATAATTTCTTCTGGTTTACAAACAGTTAATGCAGTGTTTTTGAACAGGTGGGGGCCTGGGTAAAAATGTGGTCTAGGTAGTTGATTTAAACTTAGCTGTACAGATCACTGTAGCTTACCACTTAAACGATGTGAGTTTAATCCTGACTTCTAAATTTGTTTAACTTCCATCGCACGAGATAATGTTTGTCAGTTACCTGCCCAAGGTCGGTGGTTCTGTTCGGGTGCTACGGGTTCCTCCACAAGTAAAACTAATCGCCGCTATATGACTGAAATATTGTTAAAAATGGCATTATACCCAAAACAAACAAAACAAACAGACTATTTTTGAAATGTCCTACAGCTTTACTTAGCTGCAATTTTTCCAAAATATCTTTGATTTCATCTGATGTCACCTGTTGAATACGCAGTTCTTTTCGTATAGACGAGTAAAACTGTGGTTTGTCATTTAGATGATTTTGTTGTACAAAATATGTTTTTCTACAACTTTTAAATATTTATAAGTAAACTAATCTAATCAGTCTTTCCATAGATATATTCTGTTGACAATAAAACCGTTTGCCAATCAAAGTTAGAAATTTCTAGGTTGAAACTTTCATTATCGCAATTTTTGTAAATCGATAATAATAAGATAGAGGCGTTGAGTACATTTCATTGTTACATTTTTATTAATCACATTTTCCAAATTTTACTTCTACTACAAATTCAATATCAACTCGCCCACTTACGACGGAACATCATGTTACAGTCGAGTTAACCGTTCAATAAATACAGTTTCACTTAAGCATTCATCCAAGTAAACCTTCAGACGGTAATAGAGTGATTGGCTATAGAGTAATAACTGGAAGTCATCATTACAAAAAAACATCTTTATGGCTTGACTATTGCAAAAAATTCGACCATAAAATGACCAACAAGAATCGAACTTTTTTCACTCCCGGTTCATTCAGCTTATCTATAATTCGCCGTCGTCCAGGAGTATGATTTTTTGCGATGTTTGTTTTGTTTGGATTATTTTTCAACATACTCTTCGCACTGAATACAGCACATGTGTATTGCTCTTTGTCATAGAATCTGGTGTCACGATCATACACCTCTTGTTGTAATTCGTTGATCTCATCTTTCATTTCATCTATTTTATCGTTTTCACAGGAATAAATTTTTCATTAGATCTGATTCTGCTGTCAAATTGATTAATTTTTCAATGTGTTTTTCTATGAGTCATTTGACTGTTCTTCAATCTTGTACTGCCTTGTTCTTTTATTTGCCTGTTCTTGTACCTTTGTTGCAGTGCTGTTATATAGTATTGCTTACAATTTCTTAAAATATTTGATTAATTTTCTGATCAAGTTTTTCACAAACCGAGTTACATATTTTTTTTAACTATTCTCTTCAATAAAAGTAGTATCCTTTAGGATGCCAAATAAAAGTTCTTGAATGTCGAACATGAAACCTTGTTTATGTGACTTAATCCTTTCAACCTGATATTGTTTGTTTCTAGGTGATTGTTTTATAGATCCCTGTTAATCATCAGGGCAACAAGGGTGAGTACGTTGTATTTTGATTCAGGTATATCTTTGTTTACATACATAAAAACCATAGTTTTGAAATACTATTGGTAAAAGCTATGGTTTTAACCCATCGTATATTATTCTATAAGAATTCCAGGTTTTTAGAGCACAAGAAAATTAAATGTCCGTTGCTGACGCATGTGCTAAATTTCCGAACCAAGAAAATACATTGATCCATGTAGAAAAGGTCCATGATTTAAAGTATGCCATAGCGTTTTTATCTACTTTAATCTGCCTCTTTTTCCGCGTAGGATTAATATCTAGGATTGATAATAGTTTTTTGGCGGGAGCACTGATGTTTGGCCTGAATACAATATCTGAAAGATTGTTACGATTCTTTGGAGGTCCGCTATCGTAATTTTTATAAAAAGTATAACCTTTACACTTTTCAAAGACCTTTTCTCAAAACATTTTTGCAGTAAATATATTAATGTTAAAATTGCAGTTAATATATCAAAGTTAAAATTTTTTTATCACCACCTAGGAATAATTATATCTATTTCAGGGAAACTTCAATTTATAAGCTGCTATCCTTACCGTAATATGCCCTACACATTTAGCTATCCTGAACGGTACGCTAGGTTGAATTTTCTCTCATTTTGAAGTATTGGCTAATAAACGTTTTACACAGAAAAAATGCATCAGATACAAATAAAATATCAGTTGTTCAAAAATTTTAGCACTATCAACTTCTTGTTTTTTTTAAATAATAAATTTCATCAAAGCTCCAGTGAAGACTTTTTGTATTAGAATTAGGTCAATCTACGATTAATAAGATCTACAAAACAGCTTGCCCATATGGTCATTCAATATAAAATCTTAAGGTAGCTTAGCCGAGCCGCTACGATGTTGGACGGACTCTGGATCTTGCGCTAGCTTTGCGCGTGCAAATACTTACTTCCGACAAACAAATGACAAACTTTACGATTGAAACATCCCAGTTAACATCGGCGAATACAATCATTTGTGAAATTATTTCATCAATATTAAGATATGATTTCATGTTTGGTTTTACCTGTAGGTAATTGATAACAAAAACTAGATAATACATCTTTTGCCTTTGAAAATGCTTGCGAATTTAAAAAAACTCAGTAAATACTAATTGTTTAAAAGAACTTGTCCGTGGGGTTATCTTTATAAAACTATTGATAAGTCTTTGTATATTGTGCAAGTCGTACCAACATTGGGTTTTGTCCATGGTTTACTTCAAACTAAATAGTCAATATTTTGTTGCTTGTTTTCCTACTAGCTATCGATACTATTTATTTTGGCATTTCTCCAATGCCGTTCGTTATTGAGGTTTTACACTCAATGATACCATACGTGTTTCCACTGATGTCGTTGCTTTGGAAAGCGAGATATATTGCCATTTATCTATGGTCTTAGCTGTCAGAGTTTTTTAAGGTATGTTAATCTTGCATTGCTCTCCTGTGTTAATGTAATTGTCTTTTTGCTCTATATCGACCTTAAATCCAACATAATTGATTTTCAAACTTTCTTTTGTCAAACTACTGACCCAAGTAAAGGGGAGGCTCAAGGTCACGTTTCACCTCGCCATATAATGTATGTTTATGTCCTGTTGTGCAGTAGGGGTTGGTTTATCCCTTACAGTTAACTTAATATGTCGAATTGTGTTACAATCGAATTGTCCCACTTTTATTTTGGGGACTTTTGCAACTTAATTTACGCATAACAGTGGGGTTGTTAATTGTCGCTCTTGAAATGTCATCTAAAAGCAAGTGTTCAAACAATTTTCTAAGTTGTTGTGCTAATTCTACTTTATATCAACTATGTATCAGCTGCTCTAACCCAAAAGGGCTAAAGTGCTACTCGAGTGAAGTCGTCATTTGCAATAAGCGTCTGCTCTTTTCCATGCCGTGTTTGAAAATGGGTTATTCATTTAATGTTTTTCCTTACTCATCTGGATCACCTGAGTTAATCTCAAATTATTGATTGGCTCCAAATTCTCTTTTATACAAAACTTCGATTTTTAGTTTTCCGTTTGTGATGTTTGTGTCGTGTTTCGTTTTGTACTTAATAAGTTATTAGAAATGAGTTGATCAATATCATTAAGTCAGACAACAAATAAAAACATGGTAAAATTATTCTGGTTTGTTTCAAAATGCTTAATAATTTGTTTGTAAGTAAGATTTTTTGGCTCAGTGTCAATTAAATATCATATTTCTAAATGGCATTAATATGATACAGATGATCTAAATTCGTTTAATAGACACTCATAAATGTTAATTTAATTACTCATCTCATACCAAAACATATCGACTTTTTTGAAATCCAGAAAGATCGCACAGAAAACTATAAATAAATCCATGTAATAGAAATGGTCACATTTAACGTAATAGTTTCCGTAAAAAATGAAAATTTCCGCATAGGAAGCTTTATTTCAATCTGATCCTTTGCTTCATTGACCTTGAGTTTAGCTTTGAATGGTTATCAAAGGTAAGTTATGCAGTTTTTGTCGTTAAAGATATTTTCAAGTTGTGTATATCTATAATTAATTTGATAGTTATCAGATTTAGCTTGGTAGGCCAATTTTTATATTAAAGCGATACAAACTGTTTTTGGTAGTAATGATTCGATGGATAACCGTCCACATTCTAAAGTTATGTAGTTCGGTTTTTAGCTTAATTTTTGTACTTGTATTTTTCACCTCATACCAAAGCACATCGAAAAAACAATCAAGTGGAAAATTACCGATGTTCCAAGTTCATATTAAAAGCCATTGTTTCATGAAAACAAAACAGTTTTCGCATAGAAAACTATATTTCAATCTTTGTAATGGTAATTCATTGTTGTTAAAAGATCCTTCGATTTATTGGCATCGAATTATAATATTGAAGCAATGCAAAATGTATTTGGAAGTTATGTCTCGATTGGTCGTCAACAATCTGTTAAGCTTTTGTGAAGTTTGACTTTTTTTGCGTCATTTTATTATTTGCAAGTTGAACCACTATAAAATATATCTTCAGCTGGTCAGTTGATTTGATGAAATTTTCTTTGCCAATTTGAAAGACGGTATTGGAGTTTTGGTCACACTCCTGGTACATTATCATTAGTGATAATAATGAGCGAAAACGATTGTCAAGGATTACTGTGGCTAAATTAACAAAATTTTGGTTCATGCCCTTGGGTGAAGATATCTCAATTCCTCTTTAAAATTCACACCCCTAAACCCTATATATATACTGGTTTTTAAAGGCTAGTTCCATGGTTCTTCTCGGGGTGGGCTCTTTCCCATATTTTTAAAATTACAAATGATCCCAAACAGTTTAGATCCCCATCCCTTAACCATATATATTCTTATTTAAAAGAGTGTTCTAACATCTTTAGAGATCAGGCCTAATCTCTTTTGGAAATTTATATCCTCATCCCTAAACCATAGATATTCTTAACGGCTATCTAAAGACGAGTTTTAGAGGTTAGTATCTGACCTCCAAAATGGAAGGATGTGTTTATGAGTGCTCCTGTTAGATACTAAGATAGGATTAATTATGTCTATGTCAATAATTACCAGTTCATTTACTATGATGAAATCACTTCTAAATTCATTTAATGAATCTATTATTCCTGAAACTGGAATTAATGAAGAATCTAGTGAATCAAGGATTAATTTTGAAGAATCTGTTGAAAATATATCAGCAGTGAATATTCCAGATTTCTTGGATATTTCACCTAAGAAACAAAGTGTGACAGTTCACATTGCATCTCATATGTTTTCAAAAGTGCAAAATATCCTGGACAAAGAACTGGATTTGATCAGATGCAATACACAACATGGTGCTATTTACAAAACTAACGACAAATCTGTGACTGTAACTCTTTATAGTACAACATGTACATTGAACATACAAGGACGGGCCGTATTTACATGGACTGATATATTTGTGGCAAAATGTGAGACCCTGAATATTAGTGATTCTAGTCTTATTTTAACTGAACCAAGATCATCAACACCTACAACAAACTTAGAGTCACTATTCAACAGCACTTTAGAGGCCAGTTATATCCAAGAGGATAATTGCATCATTACCGTAAGTACCACTAATGTACCTTGTAAAAACATTGAAAATATCCAAAATATTGAAGACAGATTTGAGGGAAAAGATAGACAAGAACTGATTAATATGATAAAAGAACTAGAGATTAAACTTGCTTCCAAAGATCAGGGGTCTTCTATATTTAGTCAAAAGATAGGGACTTGTGATGAAGGTGTCCAAACACATTGTTACTATGAACACATACATGTAGACTCAGGCTGCCAAACAAATTCTCGTGAAACAAGCACATCATCCACACAAACAACTCCAATTCCTGCTCCAAGACTTTCTTTAAATAAAAGGAAAGTAGTAGAAAATCCTAAGGATGTTAAACAAAAGGAGCCAGTTGAAAACAATAAGGAACAACAGAAAAAACCTATAAGTGATAAAACATTGATTATTGGCTCGTCGATCCTGAAAGGAATAAGAACCTCTGGATTGTCCAAAACCCATATTCAAACTATACGTGGTGCCAGAATAAATAGAATAACAGAGGAATTGATGAGGAAAGATCTCCAACCATACAAGAACATCATATTACAAGTAGGTGGGAATGACATTAGTGCAGGTACTTCTTTCCAGGAATTTGAAGACAGCTTTGAAAGTCTACTTTTAGCTTCCCGTGCCTGTTCAAACTCTGATTGCAACATCATTGTATCAGGTATACCACCTAGAGCTGATGCCTGTGTATATCAAGCAAACATTATTCTAGAAAATCTGTGTCAGTTTTATGGAATTATGTTTATTAAACAATATGAAATGTTTATGAAAGATGAGTATAATTTCAATTCTCGCCTCTATACTAGAGATGGTGTACATCTGAACAAAAGGGGTACCACAAAATATCTGAAGACGATTAACAATATTATTGGTATCATCAAAAACCATGTTAAAAAATGTTCAAAATGTGGGGAAGAAAATCACACAACAGAGAGATGTAGATATGAACAAAAACTAAAATGTAAAACATGTGGCAATTTTGGGCACAAACAAAAGCACTGTATAGCCTGAAATGTTGGCAAAGAAGAAACTGCCTTTAATCTATCTGTTTCCAACAGATTTAGTACATTGTCAAAAACTTGTTCAGATTGTAATTCATTATCATGTCTCTGTACATTAGGTTTAAGTTTACATAATTACATGTTTCAAGATAGTGTCCCATTGACAAGTGTGTCTGATAAAATTAAAGAATCTGGTAATAATTATAAAAACAGACAGTCAGTTTTTACCACATCTGGTTGTCCTCAGATAAAAGACAAGGCATTAATGGACACACACTGTGAAATTATTGAGCATGACAGGAAATCTGTAGTATGTTACAATAACTTGCTAATTGATTTAAATGTGATGTCAGAATCTTCTCTCCCTGAGGCTATATTTTCCTTTGAGAACAAATTATGTTTAAGTATAGTATTTGCCATGTTGTTTGTATCTTGTTTGTATTATGTATTTAATAATGACCCAATATTTAATGATAAGATCAAGGTAAATAATGTAAATGAATATGGTTTTTCCAAATGCAAAGGTATGAAAATAAGTTGTCATAATATCAACAGACTAGAGAGTAAGTTTGAGGAAATCAAATATAATCTACTTTATTCTGAAAAGAAACCAAACATAATTGGCTTCTGTGAAACATTTTTGAAACAAAATACTAATGACAATGAATTACAAATACATTTTGTACCAGGGTATAACAGAAAAGATAGGGAAGTTGGTGATGGCAGGGGATGGGTCATATATTTTTCAGATAATTTACCCTTTGTGCAGAGGAAGACTTGGAAATAAGTGGAATGGAAGCTGTTTGGTTTGAAATTAAGCCTACACAAAAAAAGTCATTTCTATTGTGTTTTGTCTATAGACCTCAAAATTCATTAATAAACTGGGTGGATAATTTTGAAACTGAATTAAGCCTACATAAAAAAAGTCATTTCTATTGTGTTTTGTCTATAGACCTCAAAATTCTTTAATAAACTGGGTGGATAATTTTGAAACTGAATTACAGTATGCATCAAGTTTTAGTTCTGATATCATACTTATGGGAGACTTTAACATGAACTTTCTACCACCAAATAAACCATCTCAGAAATGGTGTAATGTTTAAGTAACATATAATCTTCACCAGTTGATAACAGAGCCTACAAGAGTAACAAAAGATTCTATACTCTATGTCAGGCTTTTGTGGAGTGTGATTTTAGAGCTCAATAAAATTATTTGTGCGATTCAGCATATGTATTTATTTTTAATCAAAAGAAAGAATTACCCCAGAGTTAACGGTTTATGTTTTACGTTATGAACTAACGTTTTAGGTACTATTATCTGCTCCTGAATTTCTCTACGGAGATTTAACATTGAGGGTCGGCCATCTTTGTTTTGGGCGGGAGCGCTTAAGTTTGACATAGATAAGGTAATTAAAAAAAAAATGTGCACATTTCTTTTTTTGGACCTTCGCTTGCGATTCATATGAGAAGTATCAATCTTAAATTTCCATTCAGGTGCGCCTCAAACGCTTTTTACAAGTTATGGTATTCTAGTGTATTTACTTAATTATTACGCAGTATTGACAATGTGTACTCCCTGTCTCGTGCTAGCGCATGCAAAGAGCCACTTCCGGCATACAAATGGCTGACTTTACAATGTAAAATCCCTGTAGAGAATTTAAAGCTCGGCGCTGCTTAAAATGCATCATGATTGCTAAAAGTTATTATTGCAACTTACTTGCACTTTTTTCA
>JAULBM010302315.1:0-25224 GCA_032357055.1 Geukensia granosissima
CATGCATTAATTGTATTTCATAACTTTTCTAATCATTGGCGGGGCATAGTGTCCATTGGACACATATCGACTTGTTTTTTCCTGGACAGACTTCAAACATGGCTGCCAAGAATAATTAGTGTTTCTGATTAGCTGATTTAGAAAAAAATCTCCTCTGAAACCACCCAATCCAAGAAACTAAAAAATTAAAGGAAGCATCTTATGCGAGATCGTTTAAAAAGTTAACTGATTTCATCACAATCAGACAACACATGTAGTCACCACTGGAAATTTGTGTTTCTGATTGGTTATTTAAAGAAAATTCTTATCTTGATTTAATAATGTAGCAAGAAAACCAGGTCGTTGTTCCTAATTTCTCTTTTTATTTTCTGATAATATATGATAAAAGTAACCTTTTTTTGTTTTATTTTGGAATTCTATCGTTTTATGTACTCTATATCGAGTAAAATATAATCAACAGGAAATGGAAAAATTTGCACAAGCCGTTGCTTGAAAAAAAGTTTAATGACAAAGACATTTGATTGCAATTTTTTGAACAGCACAATATAGGTTATCTTTTGACAAAATATGAAAAAATTCTGTCATTTTTTTTTGTTTAGAGACCAAACCTCCTTAATGTAAATAATATGCAACAAATATCTTTTGGTATAAATATGCAACAGACAGCATCAGATATGAATATGCAGCTAATGTCCTCAAGGTTATGACACAAATCATGAAAAAGTCCCCAAAACAGTATGTAAGACTATGATATTTTTTCAGATTATTAAATTAAAAGACAAGATTCAAGACATTTCAACAACAGCTAGCAATGAGGAGACTTTAGAAAAGATGTTGGACAAGGTATAATATGTTTGTTTAGTAAGGAAAGTTATATTGTTGCATTACTTGTTCTTGGTACTTAAAGCCTGTAAAATTTTATTCTTGTTACAGTAAACATGAATATCTACGATTAACATACATATAAAACCCTTCGTAGACCCATGTAAAGCAAGAAGCATTAGGAAAAATTGGATCGAAACATGTACATTCATTAGAATATTCATAAACTTCACTGATACCTAACTTTGGTGTCTTTTATATAAAAGAAACGAATTGCATTTGTATGAACATTGTATAAATGTGGATTTTTACAGATAATTGATTGTTGCAAAAACAGAATTTAAGAATAAAGCTGTAATCCAGCAGAAATACACACATTATTACCCAGGCTTTATGAATAGTTATGTGATGTACTCTGTATTTATTTTGTTAGATTATACAGTTATGGCAGAAAACAGATTTCCGTACAGTGCCCCAGCCCAGTAGGGATACCTACATTATTGGTGGAGCTGATGACATCATGGCCCAATTAGAAGAAAGTTCTGTCACAATTGGTACTATCAGAGGATCTAGATATGTATCACCTATAAAGGTATCACAACTTTTTGCATTAATGATTTTTCTTTAATATTGTAGATACAAAAATTTTACATGGTTTTTGTTGTGGCACAAAAAGTGACAAAATGTTATTGGCCATAAAAAGTTTTTGGATTTTAGAATTTGATGGAATATTTTCAGAAATCACAATACAGTATCATTTAGAATATAAGTTTATGGAGATTAAAGATCTAGTAAGCAATAATCTCTTAGGCTTATAATGGACAAAGCATCCGATTCTAGAAAAAAAGTCTCCTCTTATGGTAACTTTGGTAATTAATCTGGCATTGAAATCTGCATATCAATAACAGATGCATGCAATAAATTTTGAACTCAAAGTAATTCAGCTTCACTTTTATTGAAAAATGTATCATTTTATATATTTAATATTTGTTTACAAATATAAATAGTGTTAAAAGGCACCATTCATTTATAGGGGCTTGTTGAAGAATGGGAGAGAAAATTGATGGTTTTTGGACGTACCTTAGATGAGTGGTTAACTTGTCAGCGTACCTGGTTATATATTGAAAAGATTTTCCGTGCTCCTGATATACAAAGGTATTTATTTTCACTGCTGACACATCAACTTTTGCAATAAATCATTGAAGAAAAATTAAGATCGAAGATGATTGCCTTGAAGTTTCTTTTATGAAGCATGTTGGATATCAGTTAAATAAATTGAAAAATCAGGCCCATTTGAATTTCGAACAAAAATTCGGTTCATGACCAATTATATTGATTTTCTATATTTAAAAAGGCCTCTCAGAAGGTTGAGGCCATAGTTAAAGTATTTTATATAATCCATTTATACCAGTAGTCTTGGCCTGCCCAGACTGGGCTGTCATAAATCCTGTCACCCAGGCTATTATTCCAAACTTTTCTGCCATAAATATCCTCTTCAGTGGAACACAGTCTCAGTTGTTACAAAATAAACAGTGCTAGGATTTATAGATGGCAGCCATGTAACAATTGAGACTGCCTATAGGGCTGAAACTTTTGGAATAACTAAATCAAATAAATATATTGATTTAAAAATTTTTTATGTTTATGATTAGAAATTATGCACATCAACACCTTACTGTAAGTTGCATATTCTACACATATAATATCTATTTAATCTATTTAATCTATTGAATTATACCCCCCGCAAACATAGTTTGGGGGGGTATAGGGGAATCACCTTGTCTGTCCGTCTGTCGGTCTGTCCACATAGCTTGTAAGCGGATCTCCTCCTACACCGCTCAACAGATTTCAATGGAACTGTACATGAAGCTTAGACACAATGTGTAGATTTGCATATGGGAAGATCATTCATCGTGCTTTATTCCAAGGGCAGATAATTCAACTTAAGTGATAGGAGAGCGGGGGTATCCTATGTGAGTTTTGCTCACAGTATGTCTTGTTAGATTTTACATTTTTTCTATAGGTTAAAGGATAAAGGTAGGTTTTTATTTCAATTAAACAGCTGAGTAATAGAAGGTTAGGTCTAAAAAAGCGAGGGTCATAACCTTCTGTTTCGAAGCTGTTTAATAAAATAAAAACCATAGTGAATCGAAAAACAGAAAATATTCTTATTTTGTTGTATTGGGGTACCTTTCTTCACTACATCTGAATGGGTCCAAACATCCAGTTCATAACAAACACACATGTTTAAACAACAAGTGCAGGTAAACTTCATTTCAATGATGAAAGTGCTTTTATATATAGTGATAGAAAAAGTCTCATGAAAACTTTTGTTCATGTATAAAGTTTGTGATATTGGATTATTATGTTTCGAAGAAAATCTGGCAGGTAAGTCTGATTTAACCATGTTTATGTATTAGGAAGCGTAAATAATCTGTTTTAGCCATACTGCACCTACTACATTTGTGAAATTCAAAACTGCAAATGCATTTTTTCTTTAATCCCGCTATGGCTTTTTCAGTATTTAAAGTTTAATATTAGAATAAGGTTTCCATTTTCATCTGTTGACTACAGGTGTTGATGTTTATTAATTTTCCTTTGATGGCCCCGTTTAAATTGCAAGGACGCACTCATTATAGAGACAGTAAGTTTAAAGGCAGAAATCAACTTAGTGTAAAAATTTGTTTTAACTTGTTTAATTTTAGACAATTGAAAGGTGAATTTAAGATGTTCCTCTCAGTAGACAGGGCTTGGAAAGATTTGATGAGAAGAGTTGAAGACAGACCAAATGCCATCAAATCAGCCCTGACCCCGGGCACACTGGAAACCCTACAGCAAAACAACTTAACACTCAACATCATACAGAAGAACTTAGAGGTTTAAACTTACATTTACTATGAATTTTTTCACTATCATTCTCTTTTTTGATTGGGAAATTATGTAACCTGTATTTTAAATGTTCCTTCTTTTCTTCTTGGACATAGTTATTATAGAAGTTTTGTTAAATGCCAGTTGGAATTATTTTATGGGGAGATGCTGGGTCACTTAATGACTTTTCATATCTGCTGTATATTTAGGTACAGTTGTTTTGATCTAGTGTTACAAACAAAACTTATTTATATGATTTGGAAAAATTTTTACATATGATTGACTTGATGGTACATTTTGATGCATTTTCGTCTCTTAGTTTTTATCATTTTACTTATTATAATATTATGGATAGGCAGTTATTCATGTAGATCATTTCTGTTTTGTAAATGTATAGAAGATTTGTGAATGTTATTCAGGATCACCTAGAGACCAAGCGATTTGCCTTTCCAAGGTTTTATTTCCTCAGTAATGATGAATTGTTGGAAATTCTGGCCAACTCGGATAATCCTAATGCTGTACAGGTAAGGACATAATAAGTAGATTTCTATCCCCATCCAACCCTGTTTTAATCACAGTTCATATTTTTTACCAGAAACCAATAGAAGAAAATTGAATCAAATTCCATTTTTATGTCCACAATGTCTCTATTTTTAGTGCCATTCTCTTATAATATTGTCATATAGATCATTTAGGAATTAAAGGCAAAATATGTTTTAGGTGTTATGATCAAATCAGAAAATTTGCTCACCTATGTTGGGTGTCAGAGGATATTTTCTGATTTTGTATATCCCACTTGACTTGATTTAAAAACAAAAACAATGGCAATCTAGGAATAAATTTATGATGATGTTGTTGTAAACTGTATTTTAAGGTTTTTGCATACAGAGAAATAGTTTTAGTCAATTTAAAATTACATCATTTCAACATGTTAAAAATTTAACACATTTTATTGGAATAAATTATATTCAATGAATAATATTTTTGAATATGTTCTGTTCTTATTTATTTCAGCCTCATTTAGGAAAATGCTTTGGAAATGTAAAATCATTAGAAATCACTGGTGGCATTGTACGTAAGATGATTTCTGATGAAGGAGAGGAAATAGAGATGCCAAAAAAGTAAGCATGTTATCATTTTTATCCAGAAATTGCTATTCTGTTATTAAACCAAATTTTGGTTAATTCAATATTTTAAAAGATGTTGATTTTACTAATACATACAGATGTAACTGTATATAATATGTATTATTCTTACTTTATTGTTTATTTTTAATGATTAAAGAACAGAGTGAAGCAATGTCTGATAATGAAGTTTTGTCAGATACTTCTGAATTGTATATGAAAGGTAAGCACAGTGTCCTTTCCCATATAGTAAATATATGTATTAAGGATACAACACTTCCTCAGAGCTCCAAAACATATTGATCTAATAAAATTGCCTATATCAGAGAAAGTTTTCTACCCTAAATACTTATATTTATTTATTTTTATATTTATTTTATTTGTATATTTATATTTGATGTTGTACAACATAGCTAGTTATGAGATTTTCAGACAAATATGGTTGTTCCTTTTTTCAGTCGTATAAGAACAGGAAATTCCCCACAATGGTTGGTCAGTTTTGAGACAGTTATGTTTGAAACTGTCAAGAGGTAAGTTTGTTATATGACTTTATCAGTATATCTTGAAACTTTAATGGATTTGAACTGTTCTATCATTTTATTGCCATCACTTTTGTTCATAATCTGTCCACCCTTATTTACTTTAGGATCCCCTCAGAAACCACTGGGCCAATTGCAATCATAGTTTGATGGAATGGTCCTTTGGTCCCTCTGTACCAAATTAATATATGGTGTCTCCACTTGTGAACCAAAACTGCTGTCATTACTAAAAATAAAAAGAAAAGTAAACGATTTCTTTAAACATCTTCTTTGTGGAACTGATGATCCAGTTGTAACCAAACTTTGTTGAATGGTCCTCAGGTAGTCCCTCAGAGTTATATGCAGCATGCCCACAAAGATGAAATTACTTTAACATTGGACGCTGTGGTAAATTCACCCAAAAATCTTTTGTCTACAACTGCAGAACCAGTTTGAATCAAACTTAAGTGGGGAGGTCCTCAGATGTTCCTTTGCCAAATTTTTAACAGCATCTCCACCAACCAACCAAGATGATTACTGCAGATGGACAAAATTTTATTTAACATCAGACCATGTTAGTGATTTACTGAAATAATCTTCTTTTCTGGAATGGCTGAGCCAGTTGGAACCAAACTTTAGTATTCTACCAAATTATATTTAGCATAACCATTGACCAACCAAGATGGCTGCCACAGCCAAACTTAGTTTAATGTGGGATCTTTTTTTCCACTTAAGACTCTTCCTGACTGAACTGCTGAGCCAATCAGAATCAAACTTCAGGAAAAGAACCTTAAATGGTCCTCAGCTAAATTTTTACCAGTACTCCTTCCCGGCAAACAATTTTGGTCTTGTCATGTGAGCAATACATGCTCCTTGGGGCCTCTGGTTTTAACTTGAATTCCAGTTATTCCTGAATGCTGTCAGACTGATCAGTTTACTTGATCTCCATCAGTACCCACGCTTCCATTTTTGCTTATGTTGATCCTTCTTGTAGAGTCAGATAATTACTATTATAATTTTTAATGGTATTCATGATTATTAGAATTTGAAAATAATGAGAAAATGGTTGGATTAATGAAAACGAGAAAACTGCCATTGTAGGACTAATCAAGAGCAAAGCTTGCTGTAGGATGTGGACATGTGTCCAATATTGAAAGCCTTAAGGCAACCTGTAGAAGTTTTGAGATGCACACATTTTGGATGGCTGTATCATTGACAATCACACCACATTTTCTTTTTCTTTACATCACTTCATTTCAAAAGTTTGTGTTATACCTTCTAGATGATTTAAGAGTAAGACAGTGCATGTTTGTATAATTATATTATTCTTTTGTTATAAACAGACATCTGAAGAAGGGATTAAGTGATTGGGACAATGCAGAACTGGCAAGATGGGTTTTAGAACATCCTGGACAAGTGGTCTTGACTGTGGTATGTTTAAAGATAAAATTTGTTTTCAAACAACTACAAATAATTCCATAAACAAATACTGCATCTCAAATCAACTTGCAGATCTCTGAGGAAAAAAGATAATACAGACATTCTAAAATTTGTAAATTTCAGGTATAAAGTTTCCAAATGTTGAGAATTTAATGTACACTATACAAGTCAGGTGAATGTACATCTTGTGTAATGACATGTTTTGGTGAATAAAGTGGATGGTGTATTAAAGCAAATATATCTTTAATCTCATGAAAGCTGTACCATCTTTCTGTGCAGGCATGTATTAAAGACTTACAAGCATGTGAACCTGTAAAAAAAGTATAAGTTTACATGCTTTACAATTTTTATAAGTTCTTTGTGAAATGGTTGCCTTGAAAATACATGGTGGATTAGTTTTTACTGAAAGTTTAAGTATCCAAGTTTTCAATTACAATTTTGATGCGAGAAAATGTTACTTGTGTGATGCTTTATAATTTATATGTTTTTATTTGCAGGCTCAAATTATGTTCAACAAAGATGTGGTTAAATGTTTTGATCAATCCAACCCTATAACAGCCATTACACAAGTTCAGAGTGATCTGATTAAATCCTTAGAAGAACTTGCTGGGATTGTGTCTAAAAATATTAAAAGTTATCAGAGAATGAGTATTGAGGCTTTACTGACTATCAATGTACACAACAGAAATATACTACATACAATGATTATAGATAAGGTAACATCGAAGGAGGACTTTGATTGGAAAAAGTAAGTTCTAGTTAACTGTATTCATTTGACAGTAAAGCAGGTGTATGGACAAATCAGAAAAAAATTAAGAAGGAAAATATCAACACGCTTTTTAATTGTTCAATTATTGTGTTTTGTGCATTGGTTGTTTAAACTCACACATTGTCTCAGCAGATAATTTTAGGATGTACCTTCTCCCTTCACATAATTCTATCTAAAATTACTGGTAATAAAAGTGTGGAAAATAACTGACAATCTGCATGTAATTATTTTTGTTAAGAAGTAGGGAGAATACAAAAAGCCTATTTAGAATTGTGATACAAAGAGATGAAACATAAAAATCTTCAAGTTTCAACATGACAGTATTAGTACCAGACCAATTTAGAAATACCTTTCTTGGGGGCATTGTACATGTATATTTTAATAGAACATCCCATTATAAACTTTATAATTAAAGTATTTTTTAGAACACTATGTAAAGGTTAAAGGATGAAGATAGGTTTTTATTTCAATTAATCAGCTGAGAGACAGAAAGGGGGACTAAACACCACGAGGGACGAAGTCCCGAGGGGTGTTTAGGCACACCTTTCTGTTTCAAAGCTGTTTATTGAAATAAAAACCGTACTGAATCCTTTAACCAACTTACAAACCTACAAATAAACGAAAATGTTCGTATATTTTGTTGATTTTAGGTACCTTACCTCACTACATCTGGACAGGTCCAAATCATACAATTCATAACAATACCGCATGTTTAAACAATTCAAATAAACAAATGAATACCCGCAGGTACACTTCATTTCAATAATGAAAGTGCTTTAATATAGGATGATAGAAAAAAATCTCGTAAACACTTTTTACATGTATAAAGTATGTGATTTTGGATTATTATATTTTAACGAATTCTGGTAAGTAAGTATGATTTATTTTTTTACCAATCATAAATGATTCGTTTTAGACATGACATGGTAAAACTTCAGCCTCTACGTTCATGAAAATTAAAAGTGCAAATGATCTTTTTATTTCTTCGTTCATTCTACGGCTTTGTTGGTATTTTACATTTAAATTTTACTATGTTTCCATTTTCATCTATTGACTACATATATTGACATTTACTAAATAATCCTTTGATGGCCCCGTTGAAATTGCAGGGACAGACTCATTATAGGGTTGTAAGTTTAAAGGCAGAATTATTTACCTGCCAAAGGTGATAATTTACCGGTTAATATGAATTATTAACCTGAGAGGAGTATTTAATTCGTAGTAGGTTTTATTTCAACAAAAGATTCTATTGAAGAATAGAATACTACTGGGAATTGTGAAAATAAAATACCTTGCATAACAAAAGAAATTGCACTTATCGGTTTGTAAATTATTGTTTAGCAGTGAAATATACCCTGAGAACCTTAACCTGATAAATGATATGCTACTCATGATAATTTTCACTAATACTCATGTAATAACCCTATTATTATATTTTTTATACCCGGTACTTCTAATGTTATAATTGATTCCAATCAATATTATTATATTATACAGACAGCTTAGATATGAATGGGATGAACAGAGTAACCATTGCCAGGTTCTTCAGTCTAATGCTCAGTTTAAGTATGGCTATGAGTATCTTGGCTGCTCTCCCCGTTTGGTCATCACTCCCCTGACAGATAGGTGTTACTTGACACTGACTGGAGCCATGCATCTTCATCTTGGAGGTTCTCCAGCAGGACCTGCAGGCACAGGCAAGACAGAAACTGTCAAAGATTTAGCTAAGGTAAGGGGTTCTTTTTTATATTTAGTCATTACTCCCTTGATAAATAGGTGTTACTTTACTTAGACAGAAACCATGGATGGGATGGGGTACCCAGTAGGACCAGAAAGTAAACAGGAAAAATAGAAAATGTGAGACTTGGCTACAGTTTTGAAGTTATTTTCTTTTTTTTTGGTGGGTTTGGAAATGGATTACTTATAATTTTACCTTTTTGTTGGCTGTCACACTTCTATTGTAACAACTTGTATTGCTGGATGCTTTTTCAGATTCTTCGCACATCCACTTCCTGTTTGCCATCGACTTGAATTGCAAAGGTTTCTTTAGTGAGCATTGACTCACAGATCTCTTGTTTTTATTTTTTTTTCCTTAATAGAAACTGGTCTTTAATTAATTAAGCAGATTAATGTTATGACAAGTTTTATGATGCAATGCAAATAGAGCAAAACATTTTATGTGAATATCAAATTAGACAACAAGTTGTGCAGATGGTTAAATGCTATCGACATTGTTAAATATGTGGAAAAATATGGTTAATATTTGATTGTCACAAGGAAGACATGGTCTTGTCTCATGCAACAAGGTCTTGTGGACTAGTCTGGCATCAAATACATAAAATAATTTCAAAAGAAATCTTCCTTGTTGCTTTAATTATCAGTTAATGATAGCACAACTTTTCTTCCAGGGCATGGTTGTTAAAAACTTTCATCTTCTTGTTAAAAATTCTGTACAAATAAAAAAAATGACAGGTTTACTAAATTATTTTTTGAACAGGAGACAATTTAGAATACTTCTAGTTTACATTAATATTTGAGCTTGTCTCCATATTGCTGAAATGTTGCTTTGTCTGTTGTCTGTATATCCAGGTATAGGTAATTTTTCTCCATGCTGTAATTAAAACGATCTAATGCAATCTATAATTATTCTACAGGCTATGGGTAAACTTTGTGTTGTCTTCAACTGTTCAGAAGGACTAGACTTTAAAACTTTAGGGAAGTTTTTCTCTGGACTAGCTCAGTCAGGAAGTTGGTGCTGTTTTGATGAATTCAATCGTATTGATATAGAAGTGTTATCAGTAGTAGCACAACAGATTCATACGATAAAGTCAGCTAAAGATGCCCAGGCTCCAAGATTTATATTTGAAGGCAAAGATATCAAACTAGATATGACATGTGGATACTTTATAACCATGAACCCTACGTAAGTATTTATACTTAAAATGTTCATTGGGAATGTTTCTTGTCATGTTTTTATTTTTTATGAGATCACATATCTGGTTTAACGTCAATTGTAATAAAAAAAACACCAGTAAAACGACGAAGGCCTAAAATACTCTATTATTTATTTCTGCCTGTTTATACCTTTCAAATATTTTTAAAATGTTCTTCGGCCATCTTACATTGGCATGCCAATATAAAGGGCTTTTCATGGGAAAAATTGAGTGTCAGATTTGGTGAGAATCATAATTTGTTTGGGGGTATTTAGGAATCACCCTGCATGTTCATCATTCCATCTGTCCACCTAACCTTGTAAGTGCATCTCCTCCTTGACCATTCAATCGCTTTTTAATGAAACTTTACATGAACATAAAACACAATGTGTAGATATGCATATAGGAAGCTCATTCCAAGGGCAGAAAATCCAGAGGTATCTTTTGTGAGTTTTGATTACAGTATGTCTTCTAAGATCTATCTCTAATTTGGAACATCCATTTATTATTTAATATGTTAATTTGTCAAATTGATTGCTATGAAATGCAGTATTTTCCTAATTTTGCTATCATTGTAGTTATGCAGGTCGTGTAGAGTTACCAGATAATCTGAAAACACTGTTCCGACAAGTAGCTATGATGGTACCTGACTATGCTATGATTGCTGAAATAATGTTGTTCTCTGAGGGATTCAGATCAGCTAAAGCACTGTCCAGGAAGATTGTACAACTGTATGATTTGGCCAGTAAACAACTGTCACAACAAGACCATTATGATTTCGGCATGAGAGCTATTAAATCTGTTCTTGTTATGGCTGGACATGGAAGAAGACATGCTCAACACAGGTTAGTTTCATACAACTTACTGCAGTAGGAATTATAATTTTATAGTTTGTGCTGTTATTTCTTTATAAAACTGTAATGTTTTGATATAAATCTACATTCATATATGTTTTTGGATAATCAATTTATTTTCTTTAAGCCTTGTGATTGTCTGTAACAGACCTGATTTTTTCTTATTTAAATTAGCAATATGATTTAGTCCATATTGTACCATTAAGAAATTTTGTTTTTTTACTATTTATTCAAATCAAGTTTTTCAATTTTTTTTGCTTTCAAAAAGTCATGTTTGCTGTAACTGGTTAAGGTAGGTACAGAATGTACCTAGAAATATTGTAATCATTGCAAAACTAGTAAGAGTATTTATTTTCTGTGGGAACCTTTAGATCCAGTAATTTGTCAGAGTTTTGAAAAGTGTAAGGACTTATAGAAGCATGAATATTTTGTACAATTAAAGACAAAATTCTCAGCTATAATTGTACACATTTAGAAAAATTGGTTCTGTCATTTCCATTTATACAACTATGCAACTTAGGACAGACACTTTGAAAATATGGTAACCAACTGCATTTTATAAAAATCTATTTTTTTATTAAACCATGATATTTTGCATATCCACATTCTGCAATTATTTCAAAGTGTATTTTTTTGGATGCAATGTGTGGTATAATAGGACAGCTTTTAGCACATTTTATTCCTTTTGCCTTCCCATTAGAAAATTTATATGCATTTCTGTATTTTAGGGATAATGCAGAGACAACCCTTACAGAAAATGAAGAATCCTACATCCTTATGCATTCTTTGCAAGATGCCAATATTCCCAAGTTTTTGGCTGAGGATGTACCGTTGTTTAAGAGTATCTTAGATGATTTGTTTCCTGGCATTCTCCCACCAGACAGAGAATATGGACTATTAGAGGTTAGTCTACTATGAAATGGTTAACAGACATCAACTTAATTGACAGAATAGAATCATTATGATTATTTTATAAAAATGGCAGTCAAGTCTTGGACCTGGTTGCCTGGCATAGATAAACTAAATTCATTTGTCAATTACCAGCCCAACTGCTTCATTAAACAATTGCTAAATAAGTGAGCATGTTATTTAATCCATTTCTTAAGGGTTAACATTCATGCTTATTAAGCAATTGTATGAAAGATCATCCAGATTCAGTGGTTCCCTGTAGATACTAAGGCCTCCTCAATAAAACTGATGACTTCCATTTGACTGAATATGTTTGAAGGTGGCGTTTAATCCCACTCAAAAAAATAAATAGACAATAAGGTTTTCCTTTCTAGCAATTTTATGAATTGGAAATAAAGTAAATATCTGATTGTATACATCTGTAAGAAGTTTTTTATACAGTAGAACTTTAGTATCTCAGACATCAAAGGGACCAATCATATTGTTTGATTTACTGGATTTTTCCAATAATCAAGGCTCAAACAAATACAAAAGCTGCTGAATTGACTGAAAAACAAGCTTTAGGTATCCATGGTTTTTCAAGTTCAAGTGTAGCTGTATATAGATGTGTTAATATTTTACAGGTTTCATATAAAGTAGAGGTAAAACTTAATATTTCACATTTGTTTGTTTATTTAATTAGTGTTGACATTAAGAAAGTTGTTTGAAATTGTAATATGTTCAATCTTTGTTATTTATTATTTTTATTTTTGGTCAGATGTGTTATTGTAAAATTTTTGTACCACCATAAAGCTCCCCATTTTTTGTAATTAAACTGATAAATGAAAAAATCATGAAAAAAATTAGATTGTTTTTGAAAGTACAGCAAGCATATTTCAGTCTGTTGTATGATTGAGAGATTTAAAATAGAAACAACTAGTAACATATATGAGCACAAATTTAATTAAAATAGAAACCTTACAATCTTCAGAAACTTCCTATAAATGTGAAAACCACAGTGCCACTAAGGCAGGTATGTGGTCATGATTAGTCACTTTAAATTGTGGAAAGAAAGCAGGCAGTGACAGTAAAAAAAGTTTCTGTTTTAGAAATTAGTTGAAATATTGTTCAGATTATGCAGATGGTAGGAATATTGATTATGACGTTTTGAAAAATTCCATTACAGAGAGCTATCAATATGGCCATCAGAGACCTTGGATTTCAGTTGTGGAGTAATCAGGTGGACAAAGTTAAACAGTTATATAACCAAATCATGGTCCGTCATGGTATTATGTTAGTGGGGCCAACAGGAGGGGGAAAGACAACAATTAGAAGCATTCTTCAGAAAGCCTTGATACTTCTTCCTACCATCACACCAGCTGAGACTGAGGCAGCCAAAAAACAGGGACAATATGTTGTAAGTATAATATACTTTCTAAGCCTATCGACAAAAATACCACCAAATATGGCATTAGACATTATCCATCAATCGACCTTTTAAGTCTGCAAGTTACATTATGATAAACACCTCTCTTAGCAGCTCAGATTTTATAATTGCATAGAATTTAAAATTGTGTAGATGAAAATCTGTTTATAGGTAATCCTTATACATGCCTGATATAAAATTTTATCAAGATCAACTCTGTAAGCAAGTTGGCTGACTTTGTTGCATATCAGTAAGGTTGTGTAGTGAATATTTGTCAATTACCTGCCTAAGGTTGGTGGTTCTTGCTGGATACTCTAGCTTTCTTTACTAATAAAACTAACTGACTGAAATATTGTTGAAAATCATAAACAAACAATTTTTATATGCAAGTTCCCTTCTATATTAAGGAGTGGTTGTTGTGGTTAAATCTATATTTCACTATTTTGAAGATCATGTATGATTCATTAATTGCAGCACAACAGATCCAAGAAAGGACATGTAGAAGTATTCCAGGTAAATCCTAAGTGTGTCAAGTTAGGAGAGCTGTATGGAGAGACAGATCCCAATACATTTGAATGGCATGATGGTTTGATAGGATCTGCCACTCGTCGCTTCTCTGCAGATCCAAGTCATCTGAAAGTGGAGGACGGAACATCAACTAGACCTGTGTCTCGTCTCACAGCATTATCAACTCCAGTGAGTAACCCAAGGATACCTTGTCAACTTGTTCTATCTTACTTTATAAATTATACAGTGGATTGTGTCTAATCTGACATACTAAAGCCCCAGTAAAAACATTTACTATTAATTTAACACTAAACTTGACCATCATTAGGTTTTGATTTTTTTTTAAGCGTATCATGTCCTACCACATTTAAGTGAGTAAAGCTTGTTCTGTATGGTATCATGTGAAGTATGAAACTGTACAAGGAAATTAAATAAAATTCTGCCAAAATTTTCATCATGGAATGAGGTGAAAAGTTACTTACTTCTGATTAGAAGAATTGCTTCAGTAGATAATACTAATAGATTATACATGTATATAAAAATGCCAAAAAAAAATACAGTGAAACCTGTCTAATCTGAACACTGAAAGAAAAAGAAAACCTGTCTTAACTAGACTGATTCTTAAGTCCCTTTACACTAGTTTTCATTTGTTTTTAACCTGCCTAAACCAACATTTCTTCAAGTCCAAAAGGGGTTCAGTGTAGACAGGTTTCACTGTACCATGATAAATGATTTTTCCAGGCCAAGGAAGCAGAAACTGAAAGTGATCTGGATGAAGATAAGAAAGATCAAATGATGCACATAGAATGGAAATGGTTGGTGTTAGACGGGCCAGTAGATACCTTGTGGGTGGAAAACCTCAACACTGTACTGGATGATTCTAAAGTCCTTTGTTTAGCCAATGGCCAAAGAATTCATCTAGCAACGGGAATGAGACTTATATTTGAAGTAGACAACCTATCGCAGGCCAGTCCAGCCACAATCAGTAGATGTGCTATGGTTTACATGGTAAGTAGTAGTTTGAAATGGTCTGGATGATCTATAGATGTGTCATGGTTGACATGATGAGTAGATAACATATCACAGACAAGTCTGGCCACAATCAGTAGATGTGCTATGTCATTCATGATAAGTATCTTCATTATGGTCTGCATAATCTATAGATGTGCCATTTATTAGTAGACTAAAACTACCATGATCAGTAGATTTACTAGGTCTACATGGTAATTATATGACCTATAACAGGCTAATCTTTGACATTCAGTTACTGTGCTGTGTCTAGATAATAAAACGTTAACCTATTACAGTCCAGTCCTGCCACAATCAATATGATATACTTAATTTCTGTTTGATTTGTGGGGTTCATTTGTTACTGCTTTTGTTTTCTTTGATTTTTACTTTGACCAGTAATAAAACACTGTTCATAGGCACTTGTTTTGTACTATTGGTAAAATTTAACATAAATAGTGTTATCAGATTGATGTAAATATATCAACTGACAGCAAGGCACCAGGTTCCAAGGAAGCACAAACAATTTTTTATTTGAGGCAATTTAGAGCTTTCCATATGGAGTGGTAGTCTACCCTTGTTGAAGACCTTGAAGAGACCTCTAGATTTATAAATGTCCTCCTTTTCTCATTGTTTGAGTGCATTCTCTCTGACGTTTATCCCATATATTTTCGTTTTTGTATGTAGTAAGTATATAACTTATTAGAGTCCAGCTCTGCCACACTGTATCATTGTTGATGTTTAGTAAGCTTTTATTCAAATTCATGTTAACATTTTTTCATATTGAAATATTTTCCAAAGAATTAATGAAACAAGGGTGATTTTTCAATACTGTGACACTGATGACAAAATATAATATTTTCTACTCAGGACCCAGTGGATTTAGGATGGCAGCCATATGTGAAGACCTGGTTGCAAAGACTACCAAAGGAAATGCCAGAGAGCGGCAAGAAACACCTGATGGCTTTGTTTGACTACTCGATAGAGAAAGGGCTGAAGTTTGTAAAGAAGTACAGTCGATTCCAGCCGGTCATGGCACCAGAACTGTCAACTATTATGACCTTGTGTAACATCCTGACAGCATATTTTGATTTCATGTTACAACATGGTGGATTCGGTAATCCAGGTACGTAACTACCAGTCAATTTATCAAATGCAGTATGAGGAATATTTGAATTTCATTTGTATATTTTTCATTGGATAGAACAGTTTGCAGATATATTCAATGGTTACTATAATGATTAAAGTGATATATTTGTATTTGTACTTTGTATGCTTTGAGATGCAGTAGTTTAAGTCATATTTGTTTATAGGGCTCTTTATATAATTGTCAAACTATTAACAACATCACAAATAACCATACTAATCAGATGATTTTCTAGCTTAAATTTATCCACATTAAAAATGAAGGTACAAAGTTGTATATTTTTTACTTGTTAATATGCATATAGATCTTAGACTTTTAATTCCACATAAATAATCTTATAGATTTGTTTGAAGTTTAAATAAGCCTTATTCAGAATTTAATGAAATTTCCAAAGTGGCTAGGCTTTATAAGGAGATATAAAAAAAAACATTGAAATAATGTCAAATTCAATACTGATATTTTTAGTGTATTTATTCTCTTGTACCTTTAATACACTTAAGGTCAGGATTGAGTTTGGTAACAATAAAGTTTTTGAGGTGAATTTTCTTTTCATTAGCTTTTATGAATGGTTGTCGTTATGTTATTACTCTCAAACACAAGTGTCATCTTAAGCAGATCATACAATAGTTCATTCATCAATATTGGACACCGAGAGAGGAGTTTTTATTGCCCCAAACTTTAGAATGTTTCTGCGATAAAAATTGTGCATGTACTCTTATTTCTGGAATAGTCCTTTAAGGATGTTTCCTACTCAGTTTCAAAACAAGAAGCTTTGCAAAAGACTATTATGAATAGGTAGTGCTAGATTAAGGAAAATTTACCAGCAAAAAAAATCAATGCATCAATGTGGTATTTATTGAGATATAAGGCATTTATAATTTGGCGGGAAAGCAAATTTCGCTAGATTTTTCTTACATTTAAAAGAAGCTATGAATTTTTAAATCAAACTATCAAAAAATAACAAGAATTTATAAGATTTTAAAATATTTTCCATTCAACAATTTGATTAAAAAATGGGGTTGCTGGTCAAAATTTTAATGGCATTTAAATTGATAAATCTAGAGGATTGCAAAAATCTTGTCAAAAAGTCAAAAACATGATCTGCAAACATTCTAAATATAGAATCCACAATATTTTGTCATTTCTATCCTAGTGTTATTCCTATGCGAGGTTTGTTAACTTTGCATAAGACAACTGAGTAATAATATTTACAATAATTTATTGTTTTACCAGATCCTAAACCTGTACGAGGTAAATACAAAGTTATATGTTGTGGTAGTTGGAGAAAATTGACAAAATTTTACAGAGTTCTTTTTATGTTTAAGCACTCAATGTACTGTATTTTTATCAAATAAATATATTTTTATGGTGTCACGTAAGAAAATCTGTCAAATGTGAAAATTTATTATACAGGAATTAATATTAGTAATTTATCGTGTGTGATTTTTAAAAATTATTTTTAATTACAAAATGTATATGGAAGATTTCATTCTTGAAAAAATTTAAATGAGGAATTAAGACAGTTACTTGTTTACTTTTCTTTACATATGCAAATCACTCTGTTAGTGCTGCCAAATCGTACCAGACGGAAAAAAATAGGTATTTTCAATATTGTAGGTCTGTGTGACTGAACTTAGCTTTGATTTTTGGAGTGACAAGTTAAGTTAATAAGTTACTAAAGATGTCAAAATTTTACTTCAGAAATCTTTGTTCTGCACATAGATGTTTGAAGATTTAAGTCATATGTGTGGTATTTGTATCATTTGACAAGTTATTTTGTTTGTATGTTGTAAATGGTAAATATTTTGTATTTTTGTTACACCAGCCACACTTGGTAAGTAGAAAGCTTAACTGCGACCAGATTTATTCAGGCTTTGGCAATTGATATAAATATATATTGTATTATTATATGCATGAATCTATCACATTTAGGCCTACACTAGCCATGCATTAGCATATGTTGTTTAATGCACAGGTCTTAGATATTTGTCAGTGTTCTTGTTTAGAAATGTCATGGGGTAGATTTTCACAACAGTAGAAACTTGACCACTTTAGGCATAAAATTGACCCCTCAAGGATTAAAAAGGATTTTTGGCATAAAAAACACTACATTAATTTCACAAATTAATTAATTCATACAAAATCTACTTTAAATGGGCTGTAGCTTCACTTTATGCCATTTGTCATTACAACAACATATTGAATATGAAACCCAGTGGTTCTAATCAGGCTAATTACCTCAAAATTTCAAAAGAAATTCCAGATTTGAAGAATATTTTCACATTCAGTAGAAATGTTACCACTATAATAAATTGTCAATTCAAATAGAGATACCAGTAAATGGTTTGCCTCCTTAAAATTTCATGATAAACCAGATTTAAAAAATATTTGACATACTGTAAATGCATGCAACTTGTGTTTGTCCATATTTCATTGTATATTGCATCATATTATTTGGTTGCACCTGTAATACATGAAACTTTAGTTTGTGGTCCAAAAACATCTAAGAGTTCCTTGCTAAAGATTCATTTCAACAGTTTGTAATTCAACATTTCAATAGGAAAAAGTCATTAGATTGGTACAATAGGTAGTTACCATGGTGATATAAAGTAAAATTGTAGAGACAGATTGAAATGAACATAATATGAGAAAATTTTATACCTTTCTTCTTTATGCAATGTATGTTAAAGACAGGTCTAATGATGTATCTTTTTCTCAATGCCTCTTAACACTGGTTCCTTTGTCTTGGCTGTATTATTTATTTGCTGTTACATTTAACAGAAAAAAGTATATCTTTTGCATTTAAGATTTTTTTCAAAGTCTCAGCATTGATCAAGTACCTACAAGCCATGTTTTGATTTTTTCACTGATTTTTAAACTTTCTTTTCTAATACAACATTCAATTTTTTTCGCCCTGTGACCCCCAAAAATTTTCTTTCCATGTTTCTATTAAAATCCAATGGAACCAAATCCCTCATAAATTTCCAACCTAATAAAAAAATGCCATATCCCATGCTGATTTGTCATATATTGCATTATCTTATTAAAACTATGACAACTGTTGAAGATTTTGTCATTTTAAAACTGACCATTGAACACCTGAATTGAAGATTATGGTGTAGAATTTATTTTCAAGAATTGTGTGTGAAATGTTTTTGTCTTGTTTTCAGATTTATTTCAAAAAAGAATTTAAGAATATAGATATTGTTTGTAGGAAGCATTTCCTCTAAGGCCATCAACAACCTGAGATTTTCATGGATTAAAGAGAAATTAATTGTTTTACAAACTTGTTTTCAGACAAAGAGGAAGAAAAGACTGAGAGTGAAATTAGGTCAGAAAGTAGGGCTTCAAGTCGGAGTTCTTCTAGATCAAAAAAGAGAGCAGACAGAAAACGTGCTTCTAAGACCAGTTTAACTAGTTTAACTAAAGAAAACACCACTCAGTCTTCATCTAACAAAAGTACAACAAGGTACTGTAATTAAGGACTAAAATTTAAAGTTAAACAAATAAAAATATTCCTCATTTATGATATTTGACAATGAACTTTTATAGTCTTATCATTTTCTAATGGGTTCAACATTTTCATGATAAACATTTAACTTAAGATTTTCTACAGTAAAAAATATTTCTTGAAATACATGGATTCTACCCTCCTTATTATCTTGGCCCAATGTGTTTTGTATCTTTATTACCCTATGACACATGTTCTAATCTTGCAATGGTATGCAACCTAGTCAAGGTTGAATGCACAGTTAAGCCAGGGGAACTTAAATTTTGTGCATAGAAGATTTTGATAAGTTGATGTCCACTCTTGGATATTGGAGATAGGGGAGAGGATCTTGCTTTAAAATCCAAAAATGGGCAGGCACCCAAGTAAAAATACATGTATTATAAAGTTTTTAATGCCCCTGCCTTTAGGCCACTTGGGCGTTAAGTTTTACCCCCATCTGTAAGTCCATCATTTTTTGTCAAAGATTTCTTGGCTTGTGTAAGTTGGACTGATTTGATATTTGATCTGAAGCATTATCAGGGGTAGCTATACTGTGTATTTCTGGTCTTCCGTATGTCTATTTCCTTTTTGCCAGGCTAGGGACATCCATTTTCCATGGACACGCTTTCTCTATGTTAAAGTGTTTTTGGCAATGAAAAAGGACAGTTCTAAGAAAGCCTGCAATGAATGCGGTTTACGTAAATGGCATAGGCCAGCAGATGTCTTGACACCAGGGTGGAGTTACAGTTGTGAACACTGAGTTCATGTATGGAAGACCACCCCTGCCCATATTCCATGTTTTCATATTTTTGCTCATGTCAACCAGAAGGTTTCAGTTGGCAAAATCCTTGCATCAGGTTGTAGAGTTAACAATTCTAACATATACACTAGTTTATACCATGTAGTGTCTATGGTTTTGACACAGCAAGCTGAAAATTAAGCCAACCCCTACTGAAATTTGTACCTTTTTGTATCCTAAAATTTCCAAGTCCAATCCAATCAAGACATAGGTTGTAGGAAATTAGTTCTTCTTTCATCTTTGTACAATCTAACAGACATTTGTAATCTATCAGACATTTTAATGTAGACTGGACTGAGCAAGACAATCCACACATATGACAGTCTTAGGTCTCTAAAGTTTTTTTTATTCATTTACTGTATTGTATCACCATTATATTGATTTTGTATTTCATTATACTTTGCTACTTTTTAGCCTATATTCTGTGTCTGTGTCTATGTAAGTTGTGTATTTTTTATATAGAGAGTGACCTCACATTATTTTTCTGTCGATCATTTTAAACTACACATAAATCTTGTGTTTTTGAGACATTTACCATGTAATTTCATGATACACCAAATTTCCATAAATTTTGTTTAAAAAATCAGTTTACATTTCACTTTGTCTTTGGTCAAAGGATATGAACAAGTTGAGATGTATAAATCACTGTAACTTCTACACATTTGCATTAATACACTTATTGAATATAACATTTGCAAGCTTAGTTTTATATGATATATAACTCACTCAGTGGTATGATGTACATTGTATATGAAAGCATGCACTGGAGTTGTGTAAAATAAATGCTAAGATATATACATGAAAAATGTAAAAGAAATAAAGAACATAGTCTTGGTCTTGTTTTGTCATAGATCTGTTCAACTCTTATTTAGAAAATTGAGTCTTAGAAAATAGTATATATTTTTTCCAAATAAAGGTGCAGTTATTGCAAAACATATCATTCATATATACTACATTATTTTAAAGTATACCCTTTTCCTGGGCATTGACTTTGCATGCATGCACAAAATGCAAATATAAGATCAAGGGTCACAATAAACTGTAACCATATTACAACGTAAAGGTCAAAATATTGATCTACTGTTACCTAACTAAAATTTAGTCCTTTTTAAAAAACTAAGATGAAAAATTGTGTCTGTCTACAGCTGCAATTCATGTTAGATTCCATCTTTGAATTTTGGAGAAAGAAGCAAAATATTTTCAAACAGATCTTGTGATTGACTTTCAGATTTATTGATATCTAAGGTTAACCTTTTATAAGTTGTGGTTAGATGATTACTTTTAAAGTTTTACCAAATCCTAGTTCACTAGGTTTAAATCATTTTCTGCTGATTGCTTTTGATTTGCCTGGTTCATCTCAACAGACACTTGAACCAAATTGGTGTGGTTCATTTTCCATTTCTGGATCAGCTGGTACAATTGGTTTGAAAAGTTAATGGAAAGCACACCAAGAATCTTATATTAAGGCAAAAATCTTTAAATACTGACAAACATCTATAGCTCAAATACTAAAGGGATCCATTAAAACGGTTCAAAATATTGGACTATTTGTCGAAAAAACAGGCAATAAATGTTGAAAGGACTCAAAAAGAATTGAGGTGACCATATTGTTCTAGCATTTAGAGTTTGAATGACCTAAGTTTGACTGTATGGTTATGAAATTACATTTACATGTATTTATTTTAATTGCACTAATATTCTCAGGCCTGAAGAATCAGATAGAGTACTGTATTTGATGAAAAACCCTACTCAGCTGGTAAATTTGCTGGGGAAACTGTTTGTATTTGCCTACACTTGGAGTATTGGAGGTAACTTCCATCGTCAGGAGGATGTAGATGAGGATGACAATGTAAACAGACGTGGACAGGACAAAGTGGAAAAAGACATCAACATTTGTAATGAATTTGACAATTACATGAGAGAATTGTTTGAAGTTGAACCACCTCTTGGTAAGATTATTGCTAAAATTCTATTACATTATTATTAATTATTTCCTTCTTTTAAATGTTCATTGTCTTGAGTTATTTTTTGTGTGTAAGAAATCAAAGAAATTAGAACTGTACTGTGCTCTTGGCTTTAAGAAATAGTTTTCTTTAAACTATGGCATTTTCTAATATAATTTTATAACAATTTGTTGATTAGCCCCATTCTCCAGATAGACTTGTCATAAATGCATGGTTAGATAAGAAATGAGGGGCTGACAGGAAATGGTTCACAATATTTCCCTAAACATAATAGCTTAACTTTTGGCATAATTTGCAGATTTTCAATAAAAATGTTTTTAAAGATGCATGAAACTTTGCCATCAAAGAAAAGAAACTGTGGAGATTGTCCACTGTTTTGTAGAAATTTTTACCAGATATTTTATAAGTGCTTTATATATATATATTTCAAATTTAAACATCAAATGAATTGTTTAGTTTCAGGATGCATATCATTAAGTATGATCACTTTCTTTTAAGTTTTATGTTATGTTTACTTTTTGTGTTAATTTGATTCATAATTTTGTAATATCAAGTTCAGTTTTGATGTCAGTCTACTGTTCTTCTTTTTAACAACAATATCAGTGGTACATGTTTATTTTGTTGCCATAACTATCAAATGAAAGGTATCCACAATATTTGTCTTGCCTCATCCTTACAAGAGTAATTATGGTTTTCCCTATATATCGTACTAATAATAGCTCAGTATTATAATCCAATTTATAAGAAATGTGAATAATTTCAGGAGTGCGCCTGCCGACTGGTAATAGAAGTATCTATGGATATTTTATTGACATGGAGTCTGGTAACTTTGTTCCTTGGGACACATTAGTTCCATCTACTCGATGGCTGATTGAGCGAGGAGCTATTATTACCATTGGCGAAACAATGGGTGTGTCCTCAGGTCACAAGAAAAAGAGAGAGGAACAAGAGATAACCCCAACTGTAGACATTGTCAGGTTTTCATTCTTGACAGGCTTGTTGCTTTTAAATAGACGAGCTGTGCTCTTGACAGGTATATTTTGCTGGAAAATAAATTATATATTTGTTTTATTAATGTGCTGATGGCAATCACTAAAATTGAATTGTTCTCAAGATGTAAAAGCTCAGCCGGTAAAATGGAGATTTGTGACAGTAAAATCATAGATTGATTTTGAATAAAAAACAGTTATTCCTATTATACTACAAGTATTTTCAATTTGCTTTTAATTTAGGTTTTAACACTGTCTTAGCTTGTTTCATCTCATTATTAGTGGCTCTAACAGCATATTTTGAATTATCCAATCAAAATTAATTTTACATTCAAGTTGCATTAAACATACAAACTTTAAATAAATATTTGTCAGAAGTTTTCAGTTTCATTGACCTATTAGAATAAGAATAAATCAGTATTTGGGGAAATTCTTTTAATATTAATAAAATTTGTGTATTTGTAGGTGACTCTGGAGTTGGGAAATCAGCATTAATAAATTACATGCTGGGCAAGCTAGCACAAGATGGTGGTACTGCATTGAAAAGTAATACAATATTAGGCAGTGTTCTGAATTACTCCTCTAAACACTCCTCCTTATTAGAGAACATCTCTAACTTGACAAAATTTGGCGAGGAGGATGAAAGTAAAGACTATGATGTTCTGATGGGAAGCTCAAAGCCTAAAACTTCTACTGGTATCCTGTACTCTATGATCCAGTGCAGTGCTCAAACCACCTCAGCTCGATTACAGGACAATATTATGCTCAAATTGATGAAAAAGGGCAAAGACACATTAGGGGCTCCTCGAGGCAGGAAAAAGTTTGTGTTTGTGGATGATCTTAACATGCCAGCTCCAGAGGAGTATGGAGCTCAACCACCCCTGGAACTTCTGCGGCAGTTCTTGGAACTTGGTGGATTTTATGATACAAAAAGTCTTTCCTGGAAGGTACTTTGAAGTATACCATTTTTCTTGGCAAATATCTTATTGTAAAGTTATCTGGAACATTGAACTTTACATTAATGTCAGCTGTGAGTTAAAATTGAAGAACTTCTGCATTATATACAAATTTATATAAATGTGCATGTTCCAGCTGGTATTAAAGAATAATTTATGGCTCCACAAAATCTGTGGGGAACTAATATGTTACTTTGTTTCAGTTTTGTTTAGATATTCTTTTCAGAAGGATTTTAACCTTTATCATCCTTCCCCATCGCTATATCGACCTGTTGAACAGTTCAGTTAAAGTTGTATCGTAGCGAGCGCGTGCTAATGGAACTTGACCCGAATATATCAATCAATTCTCCCAAAATTCCATCCAGTATTTAAAAGCATTTTTGACATCATGCTTTATTTTATTGACATTTTTCAATAAAGTTTTTTGTGATCTTTCATTAAACAAAGACCTGTTTCTTGTAAAAGTCGAGAAATACATGAAAAGTTCTGTTGAAAATTTCGTCTTTCCGACTCTCTGATATATCCTGGTGGGACTATTTTTTAAATTCCTGGGACGGTAATGCAAAAAATAAGTTTGAACAGCACGCCTCACATAAAGAATTGTAACCTACCTATATTTTGTGAAATTTTATTGCAAACTGAAGTGGTAACCAAGTAATCCTACGTTTCCTCCACCCAGCTGGCGTTGTTTACACAAATGACGTTGATGATTTACCTATGAC
>JAULBM010302316.1:0-14713 GCA_032357055.1 Geukensia granosissima
TTTTGGAATTCCAAATATTCTGGATCCAGTTAATACAGTGAAATATATAATTCTGATTTTTAAATATTATATATATAAGTGCAGATGTGTATGTAGAATACCAAGCACAACTGGTGCTAATTTGTATTCAAATAGAGAAAACAAGTATCAGCTATGTCTCCCCTACTCGAAGGGAATATTTAACCAAAAAATGGCTGCCAACAGAAAGTCTTTATAAACATTGATAAACTGTTTAATTTGAGATCAAAATTGGTTATGTATTTTATCGGTTTCCGCCTTTTCTTTTGAAAAATAAACAAATTACAAAAAAGAATATTGTGCCTCTAAGGGGTCTTCCTTAGTATAATAATTTAATGATTCCAAAGGGGCGGCCATAAAACGTAAAAACAGACAAGACTATGGCCAACAAAACAAAATAACAAACATTAGTACACAGAAACCTAAAGAGGGTAAGCTAGGGTGTTCCGGATCGAGGGTGGATCCTTATTCAAATTCAGTACATAGGACACCACACAGAAACCTAAAGAGAGTATGCTAGGGTGCTCCGGATCGAGGGTGGATCCTTTTTCAAAATAACCACCAGCTGTAAAGAGGGTTGGCTAGGGTGCTCCAGATCGAGGGTGGATCCTTATTCAAAATAACCACCAGCTGTAAAGAGGGTAGGCTAGGGTGCTCCTGATCGAGGGTGGATCCTTATTCAAAATAACCACCAGCTATAAAGAGGGTAGGCTAGGGTGCTACAGATCAAGGGTGGATCCTAATTCAAAATAACCACCAGCTGTTAAGAGGGTAGGCTAGGGTGATCCGGATTGAGGGTGGATCCTTATTCAAATAACCACCAGCTGTAAAGAGGGTAGGCTAGGGTGCTCCAAATCTAGGGTGGATCTTTATTCAAAATAACCACCAACTGTAAAGAGGGTAGGCTAGGGTGCTCCAGATCTAAGGTGGAACCTAATTCAAAATAACCACCAGCTGTAAACCTAATTTTGAAATATATATTTCATTGTTAGTCGTTTAAAGGAAATTCAACAAACATTGCAGGATTAACACTTCTCTGTAGCACACTGTTTGCAAAAACTAATCCTTATATTTACCTGAACGCGTCAAAAAATTAAACAAATAGCTAAATTCATGATATAATTTTACAAAATACAAAAACAATGATAAATAAATATGGAAAATTAAGTATGCTATATGTCATTTCAAGGAGTAACCTTAGAACCGAAGCATAGAAAATCAAAGTTCCAAATATAGCAAAAGAAGCACTAAAATCCAAAGAAATCGAAATGGGAAGCCAAATCCGACGGCAAGGTTACATTTTTGGAAATACTGCTGACTAGGAGTATATCCACAATCCTTTATAATTTCAAGTTGAATGTATATAAACTATACTCAAATAAAACAAAGGGTTGTTAATAGATGTGCATAATACATGTTTAATACGTCAATTGTCGAACAAATTAACTATGAGCTGCCAGCAGCACAAGAATAGGTAAAAATGAAATAATATTAAATGCAATAAACAAAATAATATTGATTTCGTATATCGGGCGTGTTGACCATTTTGGCACTATCTATTGTCTGCATTGGGTGTACTCAGTAACTGTAGACTGGTGGTGGTCCGTAGTTTGTTCCAGTCGAAGGTGGGTATGCATTATTTTGCGGAGGATACATGGCACCTCCTGGTGGCGGATAGTGATTATAGTTGTTCATAGGTGGAGCTGTAACAAATGAAACAGGACAATAATTTTTCCAATATAAAGTGCGTATTTATAGTATAATTGCTCATAGGTGAAGCTGTAACAAATGAAAAGGTAATTGAACCCTTATTATTAAGAGATAAAGTATATATTTGGTACCCGAAAGGGCATGAATATTTTGGTATTTGGTATCACTGAATATTATCATTTGAACAAACAGATTTATGTTATTTGGGTAGTATTTGGGCATGTCATGATCTGAATATGGATGCAGGTTGTTATGGGGATGAAACTTAACAAATGACGTGAATATCATAAATATCATGAATATTGCAACATTTAACATCTTCCTGGCCAAAAAATTCGTTAAAGACTATCATCTTATTATTTTCAAATCATGATCTGTCTTCAAATGTTATTTAAAAAATAATTTCAAGACCAGCTCATAGAATTTGTGATTTCCTAAATATTTATATGCTGTGTGCAATGTATAAAATCTTACGTTGTTGGACTTGAGTTGTTTGAATTGTCGATATTGTAGTCGGTCGAACCACGTGTCCACGGTTTCCTTTTGTTTTTATTTGTGCACAGCATATTATAACTATAACAACTAAAATGGCCAGTCCAAACAAAGCACCAATTACCGCTCCAGCAATTACACCACTGAAATAAACACATTACATAAGATGGAGACATCCTTACTTTGTGTCCATGTTTGACATACAGTTAAAACATTGTGAAATTGATGAAAAATTCTCTTTAATTATAGTTGACCTTTCATTCGCGAACCTAAAGCTCCTTATTATTTTAGTTGTTTTATACATTATGACTCGTTATAGATCCTGTATCTTCCAGTTTTATACATATAATGACTCGTTATAAATCCTGTATCTTCAAGTTTTATACATTATGACTCGTTTTAGATCCTGTATCTTCCTGTTTTATACATTATGACTCGTTATAGTTCCTGTATCTTCCAGTTTTATACATTATGACTCGTTATAATTTATGTATCTTCCAGAACAAAACCTTCTAAAGTAAATTGGAAGTGGTTAAGTTCAAACTTTTAAAACAGGAAAAATTAAATATTTGAAAAATAAATAATAAAGGAAAAGCTGTAATGAATATTTTACCACCCAAAAATCAATGGTGTTATGATTAGCGTGTTCGCCTCGAGTGCGGAAGGTCGTTGGTCCGATCCTTGAACGCTTTGAACCAAAGACATTAAAATTGGTATTTGCTGCTTCTCCGATATGCAGGCAGCATTAAGGAGTAAGCAGGTAAGGACAAAAGCTGTTTCGTGAGCTAATAATTTAAAATTCTGGCTCAGCGGGTCGGTTTATATTAGTACAAAGCAGGGTTCTTTCATCATCACTCATTAATATGTTCTTGTCCTGAATATGCATAAAGTATTTGCCAACGGACGTTAAGCAACAATCAATCAATTAATGTTACAAAATGGTGAATTTAGTTGTTTTTTTTTAATTGCAGGATATACGAAGAGCGATTCGAAAAAAATGTTTTTGCTGTTGACATTATAGTTGTCTATCGAAACCATTAAAAATAAGAAGCTTGAAATACTAAATTTAGATATTAATTACATTATTTATTGATGGTATTTTGGTTAGCTTTGCCATACATATATTCAAATATCGAAAACCACAGGTTACATAGTCTTGTTTTTACTGGTACGAAAAACAAATAATAATCCCACATTGTTCAGGTAGTTTTCATTTTCTTTAAATGCTGTTGACAAAGTCGAACAAGGAAAATTGAAATATGAAATATTTCATGACTAATAAGTTATCTTTTTGCAACTTCAGCCTTTAAAGTATAAAATTTGGCATACTGTAAACAGAAAGCTTTATCAAACATTCAGATGTTCGGTTTAACTGCTACGATTTTCTCAAACCACAATTGATCGCACGAGATTTTTCTACAACAGCTATTGCTTTATACTCATGGAGCTACGGTTTTCATGTGGAGATCAATACAAATTGTGATGCTAAATAACATCATATTATTGTAATCATATTATAAACCTTCAATCCATTACTACATTTCAAATACATAAATTAAATAAAAAATAAATAAAAAGTTATGGAACGAATCAAAAGAACAACGTATCACATTTTAACATTAATTTAATTTATATTTAATATGAATGGAAATAAATAATAATAATAATAATAATAATAATAATAATAATTGTAGTAAAAATAGTAGTAATAATAATTATATTATTAATAACAATAAAACCTTACTTGGCAAAAATAAAAATGTTGTTTAGATGGGCTACATACATCTTTTAAAATCATTACAATCGGTTGCAAAATATGAAAATAATCTGAGCTGAGCAATTTGAATTGCTTTGTTATTGTGATGATATGTTGATAGTCCTGAAGCAAACTTGTAATTCATTTACCAAGACATAGGGAATCATTTGACCCTATCGAACATTTACGTGAAGATCTTTACTTACCACTTTGCCAATTGCCACTAAACTTGGCAAATTTGCCATGTAGATTGTTGTCTACCAAAATCATTTTTTGTTTTTGGTTGCATACCCGTAGCCAATGGGGTTTTGAGGGATTCGGTCGAACCCCCCCCCCCTTGAAAACCCATAAGCACTATTTAACTCCCAAATCAGATAGAAGTTTGACTATTAAAGGAAAAAATGGACTTTCTGAAATTAAAAATGCCATGAAATGGCTAGATTGCACGATTTTGCACCGAATATACCAGACCCCCGGCCGTGAAGATCGATTCGAACCCGCCTTTGAAAATTTCTGGCTACGGGCATGTGTTATGTTTAAAGGATGATCAGTTGATGGTAATCTTCCAAAATGTTGTTCATTTTGACCTTAGTGACCTCATATAGTTTAACATAAGAGTTTTGGCTATTATAGCAGAAACTGTCACAGCAGACACGACTAGGTTTTATGACTGAAATTGTCGCTGGATTACTTAGCGATTATATATATTGACTTTGAAAGACACCTTTTACACCTTTTGCGATTATATATGTTATCCCAAAAACTATTATAGAGCGGAACTGTTAATAGCAAGATAAAAAAACTAGAGCTTAAAGCCTATTGACCACTCTTTCGGAAATTTTTGCATTTAGTTCTCAATTTCTATGTATTTTTGCATTATTTCTATGACAGCTTCTGCTTAGGCTCAACATTGTTTTTGTCAGTTGAGCAACACATGTACACGGCTTGCGAGAGCGACTGCATGGTTGTATGTTATATTGTGTCTGATTTTCTTATTTATTTTTTATCCCGCCGATAAATTAATTCTGTATATTTTTTCACATATTTATACAAACTGCCGATTATCTTTTGCGGTGAAGGTGTTTTCTAGTCTTATGGTTTAAACATGTTTCTTTTTGGACGTTAAACCCGTTAGTTTTTTGCAAAGAAATGAAATCGTTGCCTTTGAAGTCAATATAAAGCCTCGATTCCATGTAGAAAATCGTAGCATTTCTTAACAATCTACTATAGAAAGTCGTAACGTCCACTATAAAAAGTTTTTTTTTCAATATCTAGAATGTAAAGCTACTTACACATTTGTATAACAGTCGTAGTAGTTGTAAGAATAGTCATAATAACAGTCTGAGGACACTGTTGACACTGTAATATAATAAATCACAGGTTAGTAACAATCTGAGGACACTGTATACACTGTTATACAATAAGTCACAGTTTAGTAACAGTGGATACTGTAGACACTGTAATATAATAAATCACAGGTTAGTAACAATCTGAGGACACTGTAGTCACTATAATACAATAAATCACAGTTTAGTAACAACTTGTAAAAACATTAATACCATACATGCCAATGCTCCGGATTTTGCCCGGCGCCTCCGGAATTTTGACCCCTTTTCCGGGTCTCCGGGTTAAATATTCTCCGGAATTTCTAAAATTCTCCGGGAAATGTTTGTTTTTTTCACCTGTTAATATTATAAACTTTAACTAGAATTTACAATTATTTTACCGCTGAGAAAATGTACATCATTTCTCTCAGTGAAATCAACAAATGATGAATCAAAGTGCCAATTGATATATAAAATTATGAGTTTTTTGCACTCTGGAGACATCCTCAAACACTTTTCAAATATCTAAAATTCGTTTTCGGTAAGGGGGCTTTGTCCCCTGAACCCCCCAGCAGGGCCTTATCCTGGACCCACTTGAGACCTAAAGCGGTCTCCAGACCCCTCGCCTGATTTCTCAGAAATTCTGTCTCCTGGATGTTGGCAAGTATGTAGTACAACAAGTCATAATAATTTGATGATACTAAAGACACCGAATACAATAACTTCATAATAACAATCTGAGGTTATTATAGAAACTGTAAATAAACGCATCACGCTGCTTGACCTGTATGCTCTAATGTATTTTCGGGTACTGGAATGAATGTTGAAAAGATACAGTTGACATCTTTTCAATATATTCTGTGTTTGGTATTATTTTGTTTGGCTTATTGGCGTTCTTTATGTCATCAGCTGTATATGTTACTTCAATCTTGACCACGAATGTAACTAAAATCCGACTTTCTAATGTTTGCTCCCTAGCGTCTGGTGAAGATAAATCGCTTAACAAGCTGTTAAAGGATTAGGTAAGCCCCATATTTGACACTAATTTTAGATTTTATGACACAATAAAACTTTGTGAAAATGCTGTTTAATAACAGTCTTTAATAATTCATTACTTATTCTTCTATACTTTTCGTTATTTCAACAAACGGCCGGGGATATTTGACTATTTCAACAAATATCAAACATTTTCTGTAAAAAAAGATATGATCGCACCAAAACATCACGATGTTATTTTAGCAATATTTGACAGATCTTGAAATGTGCAAAGTCATACAATGTAATTCCTATCAAATTAATTTGCATTGAAAAAGCCTTCACGATTTCTTCATCTATATGTTACATGCCAACAAAATAATTTTGATAGATGTTTATTTAAAGATAAATAAATGTTTAAAACTATTACATGTAAACTGCTAAAATTAATTATAAAACTTTATAAAATATCAGCCAGTATTCTGTTTTTACTTTTGCCTTTCGATAATTTCTATGCACGAAAAAGAAATAAATCAAAATTGAAATGAAAAAAGTGTCATTTTTAAAAGATATTTTCAAATTTACTTATGTTACCTTGAATCTAAATATAACTTTCCAATTATCAGTTACATGTCGGCAGAAACATATTACGAAAAATTTTTATGTTGAAATTTCAAAATTTAAGAAATAACAACATACATTGAAAGAAACGACTGTTTTTGTTTCCCGCAAAAAATGTATATGTAATCCAATGAAAGATCTTTGATTTTTATTTCGATATCTCAAGTAAAAACATTATCCTGAATTTTCAACATGTCGTCTTATAAAAGTTCAAAATGTCATCTTTCAGTAAATTTACAACATGTCGTCTTTTAAATTTTTCACACGTTTTCTTGAAATATGAAGAAATGAATGTGAAAACGATAACTTATTATTTCAAGAAACGATCTTCAATTCTCAACAAAATAACTTGATATTGGAATTTTCAATACAATATTTCGAAATAGAAACACAATATATTAAGAATTCAATATGAATCAGAAACATCAGATAATGTATATTAGACTGGTGAACATTCCAAGACTCGAAGAAATCGGCAGATCAAAAGATGTTGACATTCAAGAAATTGAGCTCAAGTCAATTTTGTTTCTGGAAGTTAATTTGTTAAGTAATTTCCCCAATATCTACATTCTAGCATGGTTGTATTGAGGGTAATTGTTAGTGCAAAGTCGGGAAAGATAAATGTTTACAATGTACCAATGTTGTATAGAAATTGAAAGTTCGTTATGCTGTAGATATGGTTTAACCATCAACCAGCCACCAGCCAGCAGTAGTAGAAACGATACATCCTCCAAAAAGTAAAAGAAGTACACAAATCCAAACAAATCTAAATATGAAGCCTAATCCAGCTGAAAGGGGTCTATATTGAGCAATACAAAACCTTCGTAATTTCGGAGTATCGAATTAAAGTAACTATTTCCTGTAAAACAATATGCGATAAAATTCTTGTCATATTAATCTTACAATTGGGTTAGTGAATACTCTCATGGACCTCTGGTCAACCAACAATGACACTGACCCCGCGGTTCAAATGTTTGATAAATATTCAAGATTTTGTTAATTTTAATCATGAACTTCACATAAAGAGAGCTAAATAACATCCCAGCAATCTCCAGAATGAAGGTTTACCAATGTTATAAACTTATGTTATTCTTTTATCCTGGATTTTTGTTTCAAGGGATAATATCATATCATTAGCAGCAATTAGAAACAATACATAAAACAAGAGGAAGCGAAAGAAAACCGACGGGCAAGATAAAAAGGGGCAAGTTGACGGGCACGGCAATCCCCAGAACATAAACAGGATGGATCAGGAGACATTATTGTATAAGGTCAGAAATCAAAACAGAGAAAAAAGACAAAAATCACATTGTTTACGTGTACTGTCATATGTGGAGATTAAAATGAAAAAAGTTACATTATATTTACCGAAATCTAATGATATGTGATTCCAAAATAAATTTATTGTGACTACCCGTATTTCACAATGTTCCCCATGAGTTTAAACCGGGCAGAATGGTGAGTGGGAGGTTATTGGAATGGCAAAGTCAGTTCTCGCTAACCGTTATTTGTTCTATTAGAATCGAAATCATTCATGGAGGTCGTAAGTTTGATTTTGATTTTAATATAGGTAACATTATCTTCGTAAATTTTACACCTCGGTATTGCTAGGAATAAACTTTCTCGTAAATAATGTAACTTATTTTAAAATCTCTAACAAACTTACGACCTCCATGAATTATTTATTAATAATTATACTTCAGTATGTAATTTATATGTATATTGTATTGCAATTATTGTGCTTTTCTTACAAAACGGTCAGAACTAGACTATCAAATTTAAAGGTTAAAGTTTTTTCAGAAAATATGAACGGGCTTAGGCAGTCCTGTACTATTTAATGATTGGACTTCAAGTAAAATAAATTACAGGATATTACAACAAACAACTACAAAAACGATTAAAATAATTTTTAGTATTATAAAAGTCTTATTTTCTGGCTATAACAATAATCGTTTATTGTCCCCGAGACATCGGCTATTAAATGGGTGTGTCTATTAAAATTATTTTATATTCAAAGAGCAAAAGTGGTAAGTTATTTTGACAAAATCAAATTTCAGATCAAGATTGTAAAATTTTCGAAAATTTCGTATAATTATGTAATCCAATTTACACCTGAATGTCGCTTCAAAATTGTTTTTTTTTGTGTGTGGGGGGTATTGTATTACAAATAACTCACATCTATTGCAATTATTTGTTATGAGGATCCTGGGGTAATGTTGTAATAAAGATATTATTCTAAGACATTCTTATAAATTCCATGAAAGGGAATATGAATATTATTTTAGTCACTTATTTAAAAGGCGATTCGATACAATAGACAGCTAACAAGCGTTCAAGTTAAAGCTTGCGTTCAAGGGATCAACGATAGCTAGTGTTTTAACGCTTTCAATTATTTGACAGCCAGTCTTCCAACAGTAGCTAGCGAGTGTACAAAACAGCATATGCAATTAGCAGACGAGAATCTGATAGAACCCTTCTTCCATTCACCTTTGGGGACAATTATGGTCTATTCGTATTTTGAAGCTAAAAATATTCAGTCTCATTTATATATTTTTCACAAATATACTATAACTGTCATATGGTTTTGCGATTCTTTCTTAAATGATGAAATGTTTAATTTTAAAGAATATGAAAACATATTTCCAAAACTGGTCAATTGGTATCAATGAGATACATTGCACCACAAAATAAATACCTTTACCATCGACCCATACCTACCTATTGATATTTAGGTATTGAAGTTTTTCAAATATGGGGAGCAGTTTCCAGATGGTCTTTTTAAATTTATTGATAATTTATATTTCGATGGTGATGATCAGCAATCGGAAGTTGAATATTTAAGTATATACCTAAAGAAGTTTCTTAATAAATATAAAGTACGCAATCAATGTGTACTGTTGTATTACATGAGTAACTGTTTGTATGGAAATAAAAAGATATGGGGTAAATGTCAGACTTTTTTAGAACCACTAGAAAAACACAGGGAATTTGCAAACCCAGAGGTCTCGTTACTTGCTTGTAGACATATTTTGGGATTTTGTTTTGTATATAAGTGTGTTTACCTGTCAAAATGTATATTTTTTCGTTTCGGGGGACTTTCTCTGTTATGATGACTTCTTACGTATAAATCGGCAATTCATATTTTTATTACATATTTGAACTTAAATGGACGTGCATATGGTCTGTTGTTTGGTGATGTTATACGAAAATATATATGTTTTAATGCACTTTACTTTATATTTACACCATTTAACTGGGCCAAGACAGCAACAAATATATAATTATGGCCAATGTAGAGTTATTTAATCAAATTAAATTTGCCAAAATCCCCATTAAACGATTAAAATATTTACCCTTCGACAATGTTTTTACAACAAACTATAGTGACAGTATACACAAAATTCATTAAATCTGTTTCTGAAGTCAAAAACTAGAACGTTTAATATACGTCAAAATTAAAAATAAAAGCGCTGTTATGTTGAAATGATAATTACTTTAACATTTATAGACGTTTTAAAACCTGTAAGAAAATAAAACTTAAATACAATATAATTATTTCATATGAAAATAACAGTGCAAGAATGATATCCCCTATCGTACTCAATGAGTCATAAAAATGAGTCGCACATGCTTTTAATACTAGCTAAGGAATTCGTAGTATACGATCTTCTTCCAAGTGATCATGCCAGAACGATTCTGTGCATACATATAGACCTTTCCCGTCGACGTATTAAGTTGGTTCCATATTTTATGAATGTGGGACTCCACAAAGTTAACCAACAGCAATTCGTCATATGATAGCAATCTTGCCAAGTTAGCTGAACAGTTCAGAAAAAATGTCTTGAACTATTTTAGTACATTAGTACACCGATATACTGTACTAAAACGAAACCAAATAGTCATATCTGGCTTAAAATATTGTCTGTAATGATTGTTGTGTTCGTACGGATGCGACCTCCAACTTTGTTTTATGGTTATTTTATATTAAGCTAAAACGCTATATATTTCTAGGAAACGATTTGTTGAATATATGATGATTTGATGGTCATTGTTTTAAGACTAATTCTTCGAGTATTTCGATTCCATATTGGTCTTTGATATATTTACAATCTTAGCGTTGAAAATGCATAAAGCATGCATTTTTAATATTACAGTAGAAGAGTAAAAATCGCTATATACTATAAAAGGATTCCGGTAAAACATTTTAACTTTAACTCTGTGACAATTAAGTACATACAGAATGTTATATTTTGCCAAAAAATAATTGTATTTTTTTTTTCTTGAACTGATGTTGAACTCCTCAATTCTACATAAAAATTAATTGTTTGTTTTATAGTAGCTAATATAAAAATGCTTTTATAAAATACTTACCATTAATTAATAAAAACCAGATTGGTAATAAGACATTGCCCTTAAAATCACTACATATGTCTGACACCATTATCGACGTTATGAAATAATTTAAATCTCTGTAAAGGTAAACTGTCTTACTTTTGACCCCGAACTTTCTTTGGTCAACAGATTAAAAAAAAGACAAATTGATCGATTTTGTGTCTGTACACGTCATGTTAATCATATAACTAACTAATAATTATTGAATATACAGCTTAAATTGGAAATTGTCAGTACAATTAACTAATTAATTCTTTTATTCACTTTGAACTTTTCAGTTCATTAGTAATTTAAGAAGAACATACAAAAAATGTGAAGTACTGTGTCTAAATCTCAATGTTTTACGTAAACTATATACTTGAAAGAATTGATGGAAAATATATCTCGTGTATATCAGACAAATATTCGAATATGCTTAAAAACAGTGGGAAAGGTGTGGTGTGACAAATGCAGATAAATTAGGCTTTATTCGCATGCGCAAGCCTTGTAAAGTGTACATTAAATGTATGGGAAAAATAACAAATTCATCGTAATCACAGAAAGCTTCAAATCCTCCATTATATATATATTATAAGTCATCCAAGCTTTCTTTAAAGTCTATTGCCACCTTATATACAGTAGATCACTACCTATCCATTAAGAAACACAGAAGACATGATAGTGTCATTCTGTAGATTGCTTTGACCTAATATCCATCTTTTCCTACAGAAGCGGCCTGGCGAAAGTTATACGAAAGCTTTCAATTTGCTGGCAAATTAAGCGATGATTACGACGAGATTGTGCATATATTTCTGAAGTTTCCGTCAGTAAATTTTGAGACCAGAGAATAAATAGGTGTGATGTTTATTACGATATGGCTTCATCATTATCTCAAGTGACATGTTTAATTTTAGATATCAACAAAGGTATCAATACACAGAAAAGTGTGATAATTTTTGAAAAATTATTGATTGTTAAAGAGCTAGTACATGTATGGTCGTAAATAATTCACGACTTATGAATGATAATAAAGATGCTACTACAATAATAATACAACTAATCTATTATAGTTATAATTATTATTGTTATTATAAATGATAAATATTTTTGTCATTCTTATTATTCTTTTTATCATTACCATTGACATTATTTTATTATAATTCTTTATCAGAGGTCATGATAATAACTTAAAATATTGCAATATTAATGATAAATATATAAAAATAATTTTTATAATAATAATAATAAATATATAATAAATAATATTTATAATAAGAAAAATTTTTTTTTTCAAACGAAACTATATTCAAATTCAATCTGGCGAGCGTTCAAAAGCTTTCAAGGGTAGCTGACTAGTGTTCAAAATGGGCTTGCGAGTGTTCAACTGTAGCTAGCTATGGTTCAAATCGTTGAAAGCTGTTGGCTGTCAAAAAGGCTGACGAGCATTCAACGGAGGCTGGCAAATTGAACACTAGCTAGCTTTTGTTGCTAACAAATTGCCAGCCTCGCATGTAAATCACACCAGGCTGCTACTGTACAATAATTCGAAGTTGAAGCGAATTAAATCCAACTATTAGAATAACTGGAAGTACTTCCAAATTTAAAAACGAACTTAGAAATACCCTAAAGTTTTTGTACCTAATCACTTTATCGGTGCATGTTCAAGGAACTTTATGTTATTTTAACCCAATAAAGATGCTCTGCCTTGTTATTTAACCACGATCTAAATTGAGTAAGCCTCATAAGAAGTCCGTCTTGTCAGTACAGGTTTGAATACGAATCATCATATCATTGCTTTTTAATGTAGTCTTTATGACGATGTAGACTCAGTGTTACATGAACTAAACAAGGTTTCTGATTTCTGTAATATTGAATTTCAATTTATGTTAAGCTTAAAAATAATTTACCAGTCGAACAGTACCCCATTATTCTAAACAGTGTTTATGATTACATAAAGAAAACGAAGCGATTCCTTGTCGTCTAATTTCGAGATGAAAACATTCTAATAAGCTACAAATATCGTGGACTACGACCATAGACTAAACCGTCTCCAGATTGATACGTCTGCACTCTGGTTTCACAAACAAAGTGTTTTGCTTACTTTCTTTTATTGTCCCTTACGTGTCTGATGATGGAAAATACAAAAGCATATATTCCATAGTTTTTTCTAAAAATATTATTGCTGTTTTTCTCTTGTGCTGTGTGGAGGTCGCAAACAGCTTCCCCGTGGCTGAGTTGTATGCTGTCATTTATTTTCGTTTTCCTGAATGAACATTTGGAAAAATATAGTTTACATATATATTTCCAACATTGTAATATATAAAATTCCCCGATTGTTATCTTTATATCCGTCCATTACGTCATTAACTCATTTGGTCGATGAATGTAATAAGAAATTCATAAATTTTGACTGATGGAAGTAGTTTAACTATTTTTGGCTCCTTGCTTGTCTGAATGCAGGTAAATCCGGAAAAGTGCTTTACTCGCAGTTAAATTTGGCTTTTGAATCTTTGTTATAAACGAATGTTTAATGTGGATCGTTTCTTTCCGGTATAGATAAAAATGGAAATATATGGGGGTAAATGCGACATCACTCCAACCACGAGAAAAACAGAAATTTACAAATCTAGAGGTCTCCACAAGGCCTTCAAAAGGGTGGAATACCACTCCTTGGGAAAACAATGTTCCATATTCTATATTATTTTATTAAATAAAAAACTTATTTCTTTAGAAAACTAAAACACAATCACAGTTGCTGTTATCTAAATCATTTAGTGCTGTTACGGACATCGTGTGAGCGCAGCTACGGACATCATTGTAAAATTTTTATAATCAAAAATAAGCCAACTGATAAAGACTTGTGGTATGTTATGCACAATAGTAAGATCTCCACTTTTACAGTTTACAGACAACATTAAGGATATACCTATAATCGACTATAGCTATAATTATAATGATTCAGCTTCAGTTTCCAACAGACGTTCGTTTCAGCCATATTGATACATGTATGTGGGTAACAGCAGTTATTCACATCCGTTTTAGCCCAGTGAACAGTATTGAATCTTTCTGTGACTAGAGATTGCTAAGATATGCGTGTTATTGTCAACAGCAAATCATGATCGCCGTGCTTGATAACCAGAAAGCCACAAGGAAATGTCAAAACGGAGAATTAGCACCCAGAATACCATGAAAAAACTAGCATACATTTTTATGAGAGTGAAGCTCTCATTTTGCTATCGTAATTTCTGTTGGTGAATTTGACTCTCTAACATCTATCTCTGTCTACCTACGCATGGATTAGTGCAAGGATAATTATATTAGATCGCTTATGAATAATTGATTTAAGATGTCCTATTTCAATATTTCTGAAAAAAGCATCTGATATCAGCCTATCCAAAAGATTTAAAGTATAAACAGCGAACGAAACCGATTGACAAGTATATTA
>JAULBM010302326.1:0-14711 GCA_032357055.1 Geukensia granosissima
TTTCTACAGTCTCGATAGTTAAACCTTAAAATTTCTCGGTAAACCTCGAAATTTTAAGGTTTAACTATCTCGACTGTTGAAATATGATAAACAACAGCTTACAATGTAAGATTCTATATTTAACATTCGTTCCCATATTCTCTATCTGACGTCCTATTGAATTGTCGCATTCGATTTTGAGGGGTCCCATCTTTCATTATTCATTCCTTTTCAACATTCACTTCCTTGGTCTCTATCTGATGTCCTGTTTCTAAAAACATTTTCAGTTGAGCAGCAGTATATGTGAAATATTTTATAAAACACGTTTGAAGTTTAGTCTATATATAGTCATTTGGTACGCATTTTCGGTTATTTGTTGGTCGCTTACATACAAAAAGTTTTCCAATAGTCCCGAGAATTTACGCCATCTACTGTCAACCGCTTGTAATACTGTTGGTCATCGGACACGATTGACAGTCGAAATGAGGAGCATGTCAAGAACTAATAAGCGTTTAAATATTGGTATGCATATTGTATTTTTTTAATAATTACGACTATTATAAATTACTTATCATGCATATGAAATTAGAGTATATCTGGTTGGAATATTGTGCAGCTTCGTGCATGGGATATTGCTAGCTTGTAGCCTTTTTAACATCCCATCTTTGTCTCGTTGATTTTTTATCATGTAGGTATGTTATTAAGGTAAAAATAAAACTCGGCGACTTAAGGCGACTGAATCATTACATATAAAAACACGTCTGGGAAACTCGATGGTCTCAACCAAGTGAGACGGAAGAAAACCCGCGGTCGTACCCGGTTCAGAGAAGCGGGGTCGTTTTAAATGAAAACCGAGTGAGTTTAGTCTATTATAAGCCAAATAAAAGTCATTGTAAAGTTCTTTTAGACAACAATATATGTGTAAACGTTTCCTTTAAAGATCGGAATTGTTTTTTTTTTTTTTGCTGTCGGATATGCTATTTTCTGCCTTTGTGAAAATTGTACAGCTTCAATCTCTTTTGGGGTCGACTTCTCTTCACGCAAGGCACGTCGTGTACATTTATCAGAAGACTATAATAGCTGAAATAAAATTCTTATTGTCTGGTGTGTATATACACATACAATACATTAAAAAAACAAATTTTTGAGACCATCGGTAGATTGTTGAGGTTATAGGGAGTATGTCGAGTATATTTTCCGTTCTCTATGCTCTTGAAATAGAACGTCATTTTGGCATTTATCGAATTGCCACTCTTGGTTTTAATGAAACCTGAGAACTATCGTTTATTTTCTCAACTATTGACGGTACACCAATATTTTCTTTTCTGAGTTTCAATATGTTAATTTGTCAGTTTTCATTTTTGTCTGCATTAATGAGACAAAAGGCATGCTCAGATGAGGGCAAGCCTTAGTTGTCAGACTTTTCTTACATAAAATTCATCAAACAATGTTTTACAGAATTAGTTGCATTTGTTAATATTCTGAAACACTGAAAATACGGAAAGACTTCGAAAAGTATTGAATGTAGGAGTTGTTCCTGTTATCGGGTTCCCTTTTCGATTTGTTTGATTTGAGTGCTTTTTCAGCTATGGTTTAGTCTTTGACTTTCTACGTTTCGGTTCTAATGCTACTCATTAAAATGTTCAGACATCACACCGAAAAATCCATATTTATTCAACATGTCTGACATGGAATTTATCAAACAATGTTTTAAAGACATTGGGTGCATTTGTTAAAATTCTAAAACACTGAAAATTCAGAAAGGCTTCGAAAAGTACTGCACTAAGTAGTTGTCCCTGTCGTTGGATTTGGCTAACTATTTCAATTTGTTAAATATACATCTTTTGTTATGGTTGGGTCTTTTGAATTCTTGTTTCGGTTCTAATGCTACTGATGAGAAGTAACTTCTTGAAAAAAACATATAACATACTCAAAATTCCCATATTTATTCAACATTGGTAATGTTGTATTTTATTCGATTTTATCTATTATCATTTATTTTTATTATCAAAATATAGAAATTGAACTTCACTTGATACATTGTTTTTTTTATATACCATTTTAAATAAATTTAAGCTTCAATAAGATTTATCAAATAAATTTCACCAAGACCGATTGTTAGGGGGTAATTTTTTATCATATTTTTTTTCGCCGCGCTGATGTGCACGCATCTGCGTGTTGGAGAATAGGGAGCTACGCCACTGCCTATAACCTAAACATCCTAACGATTGCCTCAATAACGTTTATTAACGTGCCGCAAGCACGTGCCGGACCTCAAACTTAACTGAAATCATTCAACCATGAAATAAAGGTCAAGTGACCTCAATTTTTGGTGTGGCAAAATGTCGTGACCTCGTGTATCTGCATACAAAGTAATAAGAATGTAGGTATTTTAATTTCAAAGATCTGGCTGTGGACGCGGACGCTGACACGGATGCGGACATGGACGCCGAGGCGAACTAAAAATTAGTTTTCATTCAATTTTGTTAGTTTTTTAACCAAATGATTCATGACCATTGCAACAAATGTAACGTAAGTTTTGAGAAAAATAGGGGTCAAAATTGATCTAGTCATATTACCGTGTCAAACACCTTACTGTGTCCACCACATTATCGTGTCCACACTTATCCAAAGTTTCATTTGCTCACCATTCACACGTCAACGTGCTTCGGTCGTAATTTGCTGCTCTTGCGAAGCACCCCAGTTATTCAATTTAGTTACCACAGTCAGAATGGTTTTTACATTAAAATTATTTGATAATAGTTGAAATATATAAAAAAAATAACGCTGAAGTGCAATATAACTCTTTATTAACCATGTCATCCTTAAGATATGTTCAGCATAATTTTATAGAGAAGTGATGGGAATATGCAATAGTCTGAGTCAAATAGACATAGAGATACAACATATCGATCGGATCACTCGAATAGGCAGTACGTCAGTACTTTGATTAGATTCTACTGTAGAATGTTCATGAGTATATGTACAAATAATATGTCAATGAGGTGCATGGAAATTCTTCCTGTATATAAGAAATTGATTGAAAATAAATTAACCCATAAAAAGCACAAACCAATGCATGATATTAAAAACAAATAATATTCCTTTTCCCACACTGTAAAGTTTGTTAATGGTTAAGATTGTCACAAGATTTTGTGATGTTGAACAACCATGTGTAAAATGATAAAAAATAATTTTTGATGTTAAAATCTGATGGCTAATTTAAAAAATCATCTTCACAGTTTTATCTTCTTCTTATTATAATGATTAATTTTTAATTTTATATTATGAAATGACATAAAAGATAACGTCTTCACAAGAATTTTATATGGTTTTCTTAGTGCTTAATGATAGTAACTATTGCCTGAGCAGTTTTCTTAGATCTTCAAAGAGTTTTAAAATCTCCAGACATTTTCTCTGACTTGAACATGTAATAAAACATATGTGTTTTTCAAAACTTCAATTGAGATAGTTTTGAACTATATAATTTAGTAAAAAAAAACCTAAAGTGCTTCTATGTCATATTTTCAAGGTGGGATCAAAACTGTAGCAACCTTAGGTTAAATGTGGTCAGTATTTGTATATATTTTGTATTTCTGTTACCATTGGTCTATAACTGTATGTCTTGCAGGTTTCATTGATTACAACATACTGTCATGCTAACATAACATTCAGTGTGTTATTTAACTGCTATAAGGTAGTTTTGGCTTATCTTTATATGTTCATTAATCGGTTTTTTCATAGGGATTGCAACAAAACAGAAATTTTCCTTCTAAATTTTTAAAATGGGTTTGGTTTGTATGATAATTTGTGGTCTATTTTTACATAATAGCAAGAGCAAGAAAGAAAAGAAAATGAAAAGAAGGAACTTATGGAGCTCATGGAGCTCACCAAGAGTCCATCTGGCAGTTTACATGGTGATCAAAATGATGAGGAAAAATTTTCTGTCAAGTCAGAGAAGCAGAGTGCGGTGGAAAATCATTTGACAGTGTCAAAGGTAATTATGGTTTTTTTTTTCTAAAAGACATAAATGTTTTATAGAAATCAGTAACATTGACAACTTGACCAGTAAGTATTTAGATTTTTTTTAACTATACAAAAAGCACACGGGTTTTAACATTTTTTCCACATTTAATATTTTTTTTAAATATTTCAATTATAATCCTCATTTGCATATTTTAGAAGTTTCTAAAAAATAAGCTGATTTTTTATCATTGAAAATGCAATGAAACCTTTACATAAATTATAGCTGACAGTACTGTCTTGTAATGAGATTTTTATCTGTTAAATTGTTGTCTCAATAATTTATTCTCTTCTTCTAATGATTTGATCCAAAACAAATCCACAAAACAAAATCAATTGATGTGAAAAATGGAGTTTTTGCATACATAAACATGTATTTTCTGACACCTTTACCTGGTAAATTTTGCTCATCATGTTTGCTTTAGTTGATGTTTTTTTATTTTTTTACAAAGGAGCTTGATTGCTTGAGTCAGAAGCTCAGCCAATGTACAGTCTCATTGTTACTTTGAATACCAATATATGTAAGAATCAGACAGTTTGTTAAGATTATGTTAATCAAAACTATTGAAATGAATATCATTAAAAATTATTAAAATAAAAGAGATCTTTTATACCATAATCATAGTATTGTTATTTAAAAAAAAAAAAATTTGAAATCTTTCAGTTTGACTGAAAATTTAAAATTCCTCCCATTTTTTTTTAATGACAATTAATCACAGGTGAAGGTTTAAAAAACCCAATTTCAGCCAATGAAATTATGCTAACAGTGCCAAGGTGCCATGGATGTTGATGATCCTGAATAGTTGATCAGCCACACAAAGTAGATTGGAATTTCTACAGGTCCTACAACATCAATCAAATGGGGATAATGAAAGAATTTAATCAGATAGTAAATGCTCAGATTGTCACTTATCTCCCAGCAAAGCTTATATCTGTTCTGCAGACTTCACTCTGCCACGGGTGATCTGCCATGACAGTGAAACTCCACCCCTTTATATGGAAATGGGTTAGGGTTTCCCTTGCATGTGTCAGTCTTCTGCAAGTAAATGTTAAATGAGGTCATTTATAGTCGTGGTTTATCCACCATGAGAGGAATCCCATAGCAGAGTCTGCGACTGACACTGGAAGTCAGATGACTTTGCTGCGGAGATTGATTGTCACTGTCCTATGAGTTATCTCCCCTTTTTCTGCAATTGATAGTGCTTTATTTCTTTATATTTTATGATTTGAAAACATATAGAGATCAATCTGTGAAAATCAAGATCGTTTTTTAAGAATATTGGAAAGTATGAAAAAATTCATCAACAACACTGGATGGATTGTATTCAAGTATATAAAGCTGTCTGATCCTTACATGGTCTTACACATTTAAAGCTGCTTTCGTATCACCCAATTGGCTTAGGATTACAAACATGGACATACTTTGTACAAATATATTTAAATGAAGATTGGTACGTTGTTTATGTCATCTACATTCAAGTGAGTTCCTATTTAAAGCCAAATATTATTTATCATGATATAGATTATTATTCAATAATTTAATAATTATATTAAATAATTTAGTGTTAAAAACTTACATGGAGGTTTTTAGACAATGAAGACATGTGCATCATTTTTCTTTCAGACTATCATAGTATTGTTATGATTATTTGGTATTAAAATGTATAAACAACAGCACATTCTTTTGTAAACTTCTTTCCACAGTTTTATCACACAGAGGATGTCTTGTAATTAGACTAACAAGGACAAAAATGTGAAGCAAAATTATGCAAAATTTATGCAAATTTTTGGGGTGTTAGAACAAGATAATGGTTTTTATCAGACTTTGGATGAAACCACATCAGATGATACATGATGTAGAGATACTCAGTTCAAACACTATGAAAAAATACTGAAAATGGTAGAAAATTTTTAAAATGTCAGATTAGACACTTTCCTCTGCATTTTTAATAAAAATTTTGCTTGGCAAGTTTATTTATTTTCCAAAAACATGTTTCTTTCTTTAGGAAGTAGTGTGGATACCATTATTGCATAGCTTATAGAATTACCCTAGCTTAGAGTCATACACAAGACATTAGTATGGGGAATAGCCATCCTTAATTCTGTATTACATTGAATGGTTTTAAAATAATTTAAAGGAAATTTTAAAATTTGCATTTGCATATTTCTGGTAAACCATTGTCAATATCAAAGAACTACTGTTTCATGCTTTAATTTTGAGAAATGTTTTGTGTATGACTCCTTTTTATTAGTTGTTCAATGTTTTTTCAGCCCAGTTTAAGCCTTCCTGGTTCGCCATTTTTTCGTCGCAACAGCTGGAAGATGAAATATGCCAAGCATGCACCATCTTCACATCCAGACCATCAACCCTTAGTGCCACCATTTTTAGACATTCGGAACCTACCTTATGCCGATGATTCTAATGCAGTTACGCCAAACTCTGATGACCTATGCACGCTACCAGTTTATAAACAATATCTCACTGCACGAAGAAGTAGCTTTGCTTCTGTAGGTCGTCGTTCACATGGTGATGGGCGGCCATCCTCGAGACGTAGTAGCTATGCTTCACTAATAAGTAGGGCTTCACGGGCAAGCATACGTTCACACCCAAGATCTCCAAAGGATAAAACAGCAATTTTATTACAATCTTGGGCATTGGCCAAAAAAAATCCACATCTTTTACCCGATGTTGTTCTGGACAAATCAAAAACTGATGAAAATGTAAGTTTTTTTCTTCAATTGATAAAGCATTTTTAAGCATTTTTCTTTTTAAAATGGGCTAATATTGACAAAAATCCAAAACAAAGAGCAAAAATCATTGAATTATGCTGCTAAAATAAAGATTTAAAAATGGCAAAATTTGAATCGCACAGAAAATGTCAACAAAACACCTAATCCATTTACAGAATTTAAATGAACAGTCTATTGTCTTATGCCAGAAAAAAGTGGCAGGCAATGTACAGGTCAAAAACTTGAATCATTCGAAAAGAATTTATTTTGATGCTGACAAAGTTGAAAATCTTAATTGATTATTATAACTAAATGTACATTTGAATGTCCTCATATTTTATTTTGGGTCCTTCTACAGCTTTTCCATTTGCACCTTTTTCCATTGTTGAAGACCTAAGGGGACCTGTAGATGTTAGTAATTTATAGTTTTAACTTTTTGGATGGCTGTCTTATGGACAATCATACCACTTTTTTATGTAAATCATTATGATATGGTAATTGTATAAAGCAATTTTTTGTTTGAAATTTTTAAAATGAGATTTATGACCAGATATGTTCAAAGGTAAAGAATGTTTTGCATTCTTTAAATTCATTCACTTTTCACTCTAATAAGAATATTTACAAAAAATCTCTTTAACTTAAGTGAATATAAAAAAGCTATAAATTTCAAACCCCAGTAGTATAATCAAATTTTTTTGGGGAATATTGTTTTTTATACTCCTTAGTATTAATGACAGTGCTGGAAATTATGCATTATATATGTACTTTTGTCCAGATGTCTGATATTATATTTGTATATTTGTCCAGAGGTCTGATATTATATTTGTATGTTTGTCCAGAGGTCTGATATTAAAAGCTATAACAGCCACAGTTTGTATAACACATATACTCATCAAATGCTATCTTTTACTGTTTGAACTTGACACTATTTTGGTTGAAGTATAACCCATTGATCATTAAACTCTAATCATTCAGTCAAAATGCTTATTCACATTTTGGGATTCTCTGCACCTTGCATATATTGTCCAAACCCAATGAATACCACTACAGATAAGCATACAGTCCATTCACTTTTCTGTGGCACAGAAGTTTGTCAATCTTTTATTTAAATTTCATAGAATCTACAATGTTGGCAAACAGTTGATTAATTGGTCAAACTTTTCACAGATTTTCAAAGTTCCCAGAAATTACCTCATTAAAAATATTTAGATTATCAAAGAAAGTCTTCAGTCCACTATAACCTAGATTAAGTCTCTATTTTAAAATCTTGGTGCAGGAAAGATACAATTTCATAAAGGATTTACATATACAGTGAAACCTGTCTACACCGAACCACTATTGGACTTGAAGAAATGTTCAGTTTAGACGGGTTTCACTGTACATATCGATTGATTGATTGATTAAATGTTGCTTAACGTCCAGTGGCAAGTATTTCATGCATATTCAGGCAAGAGCATATAAATGAATGATGATGATGAACCCTGCTTTGTACTATACTGACATGCTTAGCCAGATTTTTAAAATGCTAGCTCACGAAAGTAACAATTCACAGGAAGACATGCCACTTTACCCAGACACATCATTCTGACTCTGGGCCAACCAGTCTTTGCTCTTACTCCTTAATGCTGCATGCTTAGGGGAGAAGCAGCTAATAACAATTTTAAAGTTTTTGGTTTGTCCCGGCTGGGGATAGAACCCACGACCTTCCACACCCGAGGCGAGCACGCAAACCATAGTCCACCGAGGCAGTCCTGTTCATATTGAACAAATATCAATTGCAGAGTGTTGATTTATTTTCAAGGTGTGGAAATTCTGGCATATTTTCAAGGTGTGGAAATTCTGGCAATGTTTTATCACTTTGTGTTTGAAAGCCGCTTGCTTAAGCCTTGCATTAATATTGTACTAATCTGCAATGTTAAAAAAGCTTTGTGCAAGACCTCATCCTAAGTGTGTTGCTTTTGGTGTGATGGATCCATTATTTCATTGAAATAAAACACATCATCGTCTCAAATAACTTAATATAGTACATATATATTCAGTAACTAGAGTTAAGAGTAAAAACAAATAAAATCACATTTTGATTTTTGTAAAATTTTTAAGATTTTCTTTGTTTTTAACTGTATGCTTACAATTTTTTCCTCTGAGACAAGTCTCTTGTATATTTTATCATTTTATTTTATTCATCAATTTGCATATCTGGCCAAATATTTACAGGGGGTAGCTGTGAGGGAAAGTATACTTTGTTAGCAATACTTGGGATCTTTTAAACAAAATAAGTGAAACTTATCACAAAGAAAGAAAAATGCTATTTACCAAATTATGAATTTTATTTGATCACATGTTACTATCAAGTAATACAGGGTTGTGTAAGAGATTCTGCGATGTTTGTAGGAATCAAGTGGTGGGTCAGACTTTGATGGAGAGAAGAAGAAAGGAGACCACAATGCTGTCTGTAGAACCTCCAGTGGTAGAAATGTCGATCCACATGGTAAGTAGAAATTTTAAACAATCCTAAGTTTAGCAAAATTCTTGGGCTCAAAATGTGGCTGAACAACCTTAGTACTAGAAACACAGACCCAGCCACAGGCCAACAAGCTATCACTTTGGTGGACATCTGTTTGATAGTTTCTGCTTCCAGTTTTCCAACTGTCCAACTCCTCTTTTGTCAGTTTCTGTATTCGTTCTGGAGCCTCCCATTTGAGCAATGCCAATATGGCTTACTGTGAATGTTATATAATTTCTTGGTTTTTTTGGAAATCTGCAAAATCTGTTTTCTATGTTGATGGATGTTAACATGTTAATCTCATAGAAATAAAAGTAGTGTTGAACAATCATACCTAGAGGTATTGTATCTCTGTCGGTGGGCGTTTGAATCAATATATTTTGATTAAAAGTCCTGTACAGTAGAAGGTCTGTAATCAACCAGTATTGATTTAAATTTCCATCAGTTTAGGAGCAATACATGTTCTATTTTTATGCAACATCTCATTCATTTTGTTTAATGATGCAGAAGACATCAAACAAGTTATTTTAAATAAAAGTAAATAGTCACAGGGTATGCAGAAAATTAGCAATAAATTTTACCTTATATTCACATATGCTCTGTAAATGTCAAATATGTGAACTCTACATAATGTTTATGGAAAATATATGAAAATTACACAAAGTTTTTGAAACTTTTGTGAAGATGAATTAATAATGCGAATTCAATTGTTGAAGTTGTGATTGTCGTGTGAAATAAGCATTTATTCTGTCCTTTCTGTTTGCATTCAGTATATATATATATGTTTGACTGGAAAAGTAGTTGTATAGTTACACAACACTTAATCAAAAAATAGCAGAGTATGAGGAAATAAATAGCAAGGCACTACTTTAACTTTTAATATAATGCCAAAAACACTCTCACTGCATCTATTTTTAAAGGTGAAATTAAGAAGTTTGTAGGAAAGAAAGTAATTCCCAAATATTGAAATTGGTGACATAATTTGTTTTCTACGAAATGTTATATTTTGTAATATTTGACCTTTTGAACATGCTGGAACTGACAGGACAAATGATCAACCAGCTGAAAAACCTGTGTTTTAAAGTGTTGTGCCTGGATCACAGCACTTATAAAGGTTTCACAGAAAATGAACTTCAGGTAAAAATTTTATTAGCAAAAATGATAATATGGCTGTCTATGGAGTTTGATTTACTTTAATTTTGCCTTTAAGAAAACACATCAGTAATGAATTATTTGGAACCCCTCTGCTTTTTAGCTCACCTGACCCAAAGGGCCACTTTTTGTGAGCTTTTCTCATCATTTTGCGTCTTCTTCTCTGAAACCACTGAACAGAATCCGAAATTCAAAATGGCCACCATATTGAAACTTGTTGATTGAAACTTGATGAAACCTAATGTTTACCATTGGCCCCTATGGGAATTTCACATTTTCATCTTCTTCTCTGAAACCACTATACATATTTCAACCTAACTTGGCAGAAATGTAAAGCAGGTGGTCCTATGCCAGATTTGTGAAATTGGTGCCAATCCAAAATATAACATGGCTGCCAGGGCTAATTCTGCATTCTGATTGGTTGAAGATTCAAAGATCTTCTTGTCAGAAACTACAAAGTGGATTGGATTGTTACTTTGCAGGAATGATTTGTAGATGGTCCTGTACTTAACTTGTGAATTGTTTGCCGATCGGAAATTCAACGTGGTCCTTTACCAGAATTATGAAATTAGTGCTGATCCCATAATCAACATGGCTGCCATTATGTATTCTGATTGGTCCAGTTTTCAAAAATTTTCTTATCAGAAAATGCAAAGTTTATTGAATTGTTACTTTGGAGAAATGATTGTTCAACAAAAGTTGTAAAAAGAATTCTCCATCAATTCTTGCAACAAGGCCTGTAAGAGTTGTAGATGGGTTAGAAACTATATTAGAGTAAGTATATGTATAACAGTGAAACAAGGTCAGATGTATAAATTCATTTGTACCTTAATTAGCATATTTTTTATTTTTTAGACGTAATTGTTTTGAAAGAACTACTGGAACATGCTTCAGTTAGTCACAGACCAAGTAAGTTCAATTTTTGTACTCATTTAATTCTGGAAATCTTTATTAATAATGTGAATTAATTCAGTGAATCCTGACTTACCAAACTGAATAAACCAGAAACCTGTCTAATTCAAAAGTTAAAACCCAGAAATCTGTCTAAACCAAAGCCTAAGTAAACCAGAAACCTGTCAAAACCTAAACCTAAGTAAACCAGAAACCTGTCTAAACCAAAGCCTGAGTAAACCAGGAACCTGTCTAAACCAAAGCCTAAGTAAACCAGAAACCTGTCTAAACTAAAGCCTAAGTAAACCAGAGATCTGTCTAAACTAAAGCCTATGTAAACCAGACACCTGTCTAAACCAAAGCTTAGGTAAACAATAAACATGTTTAAACCAAGCTCAAAGTAAACCAGGCACATTTCTAAAATCAACCTTAAATGAAGCAGACATCTGTCTCAACTAAATCCTAGATAAACCAGAAACATGTATGAACCAAACTGAAAGTAGACCAGAAACCTGTCGTAACCAAATCCTAATTATCCGGAAACCTGTTTTAACCAAATCCTAATTATTCAGAAACCTGTCTAAACCAAACCCAAATTATACAGAAACATGTCTAAACCAAACCCAAAGTAAACCGGAAACCTATCTAAACCAAAGCCTAAGTAAACCAGAGATCTGTCTAAACTAAAGCCTATGTAAACCAGGAACCTGTCTAAATCAAAGCTTAAGTAAACAATAAACATGTCTAAACCAAACCCCAAAGTAAACCAGAAATCTGTCAAAACCAAACACTTATCAACCAGCAACCTATCTAAACCAAACCATAATTTAGAAGAAACTTGTGTAAAACAAACATGGTTATAAGATTGCAGCTTTTATAGATAATGTTGATTAGTTGGATAGAACAATTCAGGTCTTTAATCATGCACTTGATATTTGTTTATCATTAATTAATATAAAGATTGTAAATAGTTTATTTAAAAGTTAACACCTTAATTATTTTCATTTAGATTATGTTTCCTGCATTGTATATGAACAACATTATTTCCAATAATAATGCAGTTGCATTAAGAAATATCTGACCAAATGTGTATGGGTATAATTCTGCAGTTGAAAGTAATTCCAGAATTAATTGACTAGTAAAACTTAATTTGATCCATTAAAAACAGAAAGGACAAGGTGCCATTAGAGGCTGAAATGGCCTAAATTTTTAACGATTTTTGAGATTTGACTTCATGAGTTTCTTTCATGTTTTCATAAAAGTTGAGATCCCACTGAAAGAAAAGATTGCAAATTCAGAACCCATGATGTCATGATAAGTACAATTATGCGTCACCGAAAAGCAAAAATCTGTGCGTTTTCTTTAAAATACAGTAAATCTAGCTTATTTTTGAATAGTTTTTTATCCAGAAAAAATCGAGCACAAGCAAGAACCAACTAAATAATTTTACAGCTTATAACATTTAAACAAATTTTACCTCTCATATAAATATTTACTTGGCTCTTGCATGGGCTCTATGTTTCCTAGTACAAAATTGCTTTCAAAATTGCACAAATTGGCCCATTCTGTGCAAAAAGTCATATATGTCACATGTTCTACACTCAAACTCTCAAATACCCTGCATTTATATTTGAAAAATACCCTGTTCTGAAGTTTATTTTTTAGGCCAAAATAAGGCCCTTTCTTCACCCACTCCATTAACAACTTTAGCTGAGAAAATATTTCCCATAGACTGTAGCTGGTATATAAAAAGAAGATAAGCCATCAGTACTATTCCTAGATCTTAAATGGGATCAACTACCCTCTTTGTTATCGTTTTGCCATCTCTAGAAACCAGCCAATTCATATTTAAATACTTTGTTTTATTATGACAGGTATATTTAGTGATGGGAGTTTAATGGAGGAGGAGAAGCCCATTGATAAGTTTAAAAGGATATTCTGTAGTTGGACCTGTTGTCCAGCATTTATCAAATTCCAGGAAATAGTAGGACTCTTTATACTGGATGCCTTTGTAGATTTGTTTATCACCCTGTGTATTTTGGTCAACACCCTTTTCATGGCACTTGACCAATATAACATGTCGAAAGAGTTGCAGCATGTGTTAGAAACTGGAAATTTTGTAAGTAAACTGATGTTAATATACGTTTCATGAACTAAGTCTCTCACTTTTTACCAATTTTAGAAAAGTCCCTTGAAGGAATCTGTATTATTTATATAAAATGCAATACAAAAAAGATTCTGGTAACATTTGCATATTTCGGAATTTTTATACATGTTCTTAGTTTTTCTCCACTCATGAGGACAATTGGTAAACTTTGTCTTGTTCCATTATAACTATTTTTGCTCACAGGATTTGTGAATTTTGTAAAATGAAAAATGTTTTGATAGGTTTTATATCCATTGGCATATATTTATTTGTAATGAGAGTTAAAATAAGCTTGGCAGTACCAGAAATGCAAAACCATAGACATTGTCAGAAATTAAATTTTTAGCTCACCTGGCCTAAAAGGCCATGTGAGCTTTTCTCATCACTTTGCGTCCGTCGTCGTCGTCATCGTCGTATGTCGTCGTCGGCGTAAACTTCATATTTTAATCAACTCCTCTGAAACGGCTAGGCAAATTTTAACCAAACTTTAGTGGAATGTTCCTATGATGGTCCTTTTTAATATTTGTGTTCGGTTTTGCTGGGCACAATCCATTATGGCCGCCATGACTCGACATAGTTTAACATTGGAACCTATGGGAATTTTACATTTACGTCAACTCCTCTGAAACCGCTGAGCCAATTTTAACCAAACTTTAGTTGAATCTTCATTGGATGGTGCTCTATAAAAACTGTGTTAGGTTTTGGCGGGCGCAAACCAATATGGCCGCAATGGCTCGACATAGTTTAACATTGGACCCTAAGGAATTTTACATTTTCGTCAACTCCTCTGAAACCGCTAGGCCAATTTTAACCAAACTTTAGTGGAATGTTCATATGATGGTCCTCTTTAAAAATTGTGTTCGGTTTTGCCGGGAACTATTCAATATGGCCGCCATGGCTCGACATAGTTTAACAATAGACCCAATAGGAATTTTACATTTCGTCTACTACTCTGAAACCGCTTAGCCAATTTTAACCAAACTTTATTGGAATCTTCATTGGATGGTCCTCTATAAAAAAATTGTTCGGTTTTGCCGGGCGCCAACCAATATGGCTACCATGGCTCGACATAGTTTAAGATTTTACCCTATAGGAATTTTACATTTTCATCAACTCCTCTGAAACTGCTTAATAGACAATTTTAACAAACTTTAGTGGAATGTTCATTGAATGGTCCTCTTTAAAATGTATGTGTTCCGTTTTACCAGACGCCATCCAATATGGCCACCATGGCTGGACATAGTTTAACATTGGACCCTATGGGAATTTTACATTTTCATCAACTCC
>JAULBM010302337.1:0-14710 GCA_032357055.1 Geukensia granosissima
AATTCTGATCAAATAATTGTGTTATCTGATAAATTATTCAACATGAAATCAGTGTAACGTTTCTTTTTTTGACTAGTTTACATTCATTCCAATCTGAAATGACTGTAAAATGAATCGTCACAATGGGATATCTGACGTCATCATAACAAGAGCAGGCGTAGACAGCCAATATGCCTTTTTGAGACATTTTTGAAGATTCTGTACGCTTCATTATTGAAATAAATACAATCAAAGGTCAGTTTCTTCAATCATCACACCTCTATTTTGCTGTTATACTGATCAAAGTTTCAGCCGGTAATCAGTATGGCCGCGATAAATGGCTACTACTTCGGTCAGAGGCTACTTTACCGGATTTTATTACGGAAATGGCCGATGTGATCAGATTGAGAAGCATTATAAAGCCCCCCTTTCTCGTGTTTCTTTGAATGCTTAGTTTAAATTCTACTGTCACTTGGTTGGTGGCTGTCTCATGGACAATTATGCCACATCTCCTATTTCTATATTAATACTCTGTCAGAGTTTGTTGGAACGGAAAAAGTTTATGAAAGAAAAATTGTTTACCGTATTCTTATAAAATAGTGTTTATTTTGTAGGTTAACAAAATTCCAAGCAAGTTGGAATAATAAGTTTTAGAACATGACGATGTATTTTAAACTGCGCTGAGTTTTAAATATTCTACGGGGATTCTATATTACAAAATGAATCAGTTTGAAATGCATGACCAGTTTATCTTTCTACGTTGTGGCCTATTTGCAATTTGGGAAAGTTTTGGAATAAAATAGATGAACATCATCATCATCATAAGTGATTATAACTCAATTGAGTGGAATTATCTGATGAAAATGATAACTCATTTGGGACAAGTAAAAAAAGACTGAAGAAACACTTTATTAAAACGCATAAACGCAAATACTATGCTTGACTCTTTATCAAAACTCAGTACATTAGTTTTTTGTCCATTGTGTTTACTACAAAATGAAACAGCGTTCCGAAGTAACTCGTCGATACAGCATTTTGAAACAAGTTTTTAGAAGACAAAAATATAAAAAAAATTAAGTGAAAACACAGCAAAGCTTTCAAGACTAAGACACAAGCCCTACCAATTTTTAAGTGAGTACGGGGCATACTAGTAACTCTTACAAAAATATGAACTCATCTTTGAACTTCGTTGAGTTATTATTGAGTTTAAGCTACTGTATAAAGATTATCCAAATTGGATGAGAAATGAATTTGCCAGAGCGCTTACATGGATATTTTGTTAATTTTCTAAGTGATTATGGGGCATAACTTCTAAAAATGTATTCGACCAGGACTAATCTTCGAACTCCTTTGAGGTATCATAGAGTTAACGCTACTGTATAAATATTATCCAAGTCGGATGAGAAATAAATTTGCTAGAGCGCTTACAAGGATATTTTGTCAATTTTCTAAGTGATTAAGGGGTATAACATCTACAAAAACATTTGACAAGGACTCATCTTCAAACTCCCTTGAGTTACACTGAGTTTAAGCTATTGTACTTTTATCCAAATCGGATGAGAAATAAATTTGCTAGAGCGCTTACAAGGCGGACGGACGGAATGACGCCCGGCATTACAATATTCCCCGCACCGCGTTGCAGCGGGGGACAAAAAGCGAAACTGCGAAATGAGTTCCACATTGGCCAATTAAATCTTCTAATATAATGTTTAAAGAAAGAAAATGGAATTAACGCCAGGAAGACTGGATCGTTTATAACAATTATTCAAAAGCCAAATTTAACTGTGCGTAAAGCTCTTTTCTGGATAAACATTCATCAGACATGTTACGGTTAAAAATGTTAAAGAATTCCCCTATCACATTAAATTGCAAATTACAAAATAGTAAAAAAAAACATTTGAAATAAGGACATTAGGTTATCATCAAGATGTATGTATATAATTGATAATTGAAAGGGTTTCTTATCTACTAAACTGTACGGTTTTCTTAAATCTTGGCTACCTATGTTAGTTTTTCAATTATAAAATGAGTTTCACAGATTTTTTTTTTACTTACCAAAAGTAGTTTATTTATTATACAATGTTAAACCAAATCTGGCTTATTAGGCAAGCAGATGTATTACAGATGTATATATTACATTATTTGTAAAACAAGTATAATTACTGGATTCAATTATTCGTTCTAAGTCGATGATTGCTATTAACACCATTTAATAAAATTGTCTGACTAAAGACAAAAATCTATGGCAAACGTGACGACTTCAAATTTCCAATATTTAACTTTCCAGTCATAAGTATAGTAACAGCCGCCTCAACGTATGACACAATATCGCACAGCGTAGCGGTTTTAATAAGTTTATACTTGTTATAACAGTTTCTACTTTCTGTCTATATATTTTTTTATATTGACATTTGCACAACCCATGTTTTCTTTGTCTTCTAATAATATTTAAGCACTTAATCCAATAAGACGTGTTGATATTGATATCGTTGTAAAGGAAAGCGGTTGCTTTTTGGTTTTTAACTAGCAGACAGCAACAGTGAGTTCTCTTTTGAGGTCGATACTTTTGTTGTATTGGTTTGAATTGTGTTTGTTGTTGGTTTTCAGTATCGATCTCAAGTGTTAAATTCATTTCAACGATTTTAAAAGTGTGGTTTATTGCTGTTTTATCACACCACTGTCCGATGTTATGGGGAGGGCTGAACGCTACCAATCGGTGGGACCTGTAGAAGTTTTACTTCTATTTTCATTTGGTGGGTGGCTGTCTCATTAACAATCATGCCACATATCCTATTTTTTATTATTACCATGGTTTCTTGACAGGGCTCAGCTGTAGACACAGAAAACTACTCCAACATGGATATATCTTGTTTTCAGTCATCACGTCACAAATTTAATTGTCGACATCACGATTTTGTTGGCAGGTACGAAATATCCGATTCTAAGATGAAGACGTAACATCGACGTCTGTTTTCTTTCTCGATCAAGAGATTACGTCCGTTAAATAACACAGTTTGAAGTATTTACATTAATCTAATAATCACAGGGGAGTAGGACACTAGCATTATCTTCTTTTGCGACACACTTGAGGTATTCAGATAGCATGTTACATTTTTCGTACATATCTATCAGTCCATATTTTAGCATTCTTTCCCGAATATGTTCTTATGACTTTTTGTTACTAAAGTTAAAATAGCCGATATAAGCAAAATAAAGACAATTATATAAAAAGAGAATCTTACATTGTTAGCCATTGATAAAAATATTTAAGTAATCGAGAAATATAATAAACATTTAATTTCGAGTCTTGGGTAGAAATATGATGGTTTTACTATCGACATTTTGATAAATACGATTATCAATGTTTTTACAATGTACAATTTAGTTTCTCTAATTTTTCGACGGACTGATTTTGCCGTTTAAGTTAAATTCTAATGCAATTTTTTGTAACACCTTATTTGATTGGGTTACATACTGCGTAAAAATCACAATGTATTTGGCGTAACTAAGAATAACTCGTATAAAAAGCCACCAATTAGCCGCCGTGTTGAAACAATATATTTAGTGACGTTGATCAGCGGAAAAAGTCCACAACGTTTCGCGAAGCTTTTTATCGATTATTTTTAAAATAAATCAAAAGTTTTCAACTACAATTGCATTAGAATGGTGATAGCTGTATTATTATATATTTTAAGCTTTTCGGACGTAAATCTTGATTTTGCTCTCGCAATTATCCGTTTACCTGGCTCCGCTACGTGTCGCCAGATAAAATCAATTTGCGACTGTAAAATCCACGATATACATCCCCAAAGCTTAAAATACAATACAGTTATTTCCTAATTATTGTTTGAAAACCACAGCTGAATAATGACGTCGTCAATCAAATTCCACTTTATTGCAGGTGACGTTGATAATCATTGCATCACTTTAAAAAAACCGCTCGAATGGCTAAAACCGCTTAACAATTAGGGAAGGAAAATTAATCCGTATTCTCTGTAGATGCACTTTTGTAACCAGACATGATTTAATCTTTGAAATGTACATATAGCATACGTAAATTTTCCATATTTATTTAACATTGTTAATTGTGTATTTTGAAACCACTGGGTTGATACCTCTGCTGGTGGAACATTGGTCCCGAAGGGTTTTCACCAGCCCAGTTGTCAGACTTGTCTGACATTAAACTTGTCAAACAATGTTTTGCAGAAATTTGCTGCCTTTGCTAAAATTCTGAATGCTGAAAATACGGAAAGGCCCCGAAAAGTAACGCATTTAGTAGTTGTCCCTGCCGTAGGATTTGGCTTCCAATTTCGATTTGTTTAGATTCGAATGCTTCTTTTGTTATATTTGAATCTTTGACTTCCTATGTTTCGGTTCTAAAGCTACTGATGAGAGGTTACTCCATAAAATGTACATATAGCATACCTAAATATTCCATATTTATTTAACATTGGTAATTTTGTATTTTAAATTTCAAGAGGTTTGTGACAGCTTAACAAGGATGATATAATAAAATTTAATTCTAGCATATCCAAAATTCCAATTTATTCCAAATTATTTTTCAACGTTGGTAATTTTGTATTTTATTCTATAAGATAAATAATGCTGAAGCGATTTCGATTAAGTCTATAATAATAGACTAAGTTTATGAAAAGCGGTATGAGTATTGCTTTTGTTTTACTAATTGTTTAGGTGCACTGTACAGTTATAGCTACCTTATCATGCTTGCCAACAATTTCTTAATCATTCGTATTGTACATATCTTTTAATTTCTGTGCAATTAATTTGTGATCTTGCTACAAGTTAAGTTACAACAAATGGTCTAGAGAGACAGAATAAAGGTTAGGTACCACATTCTACATGTCACATATTTTTTTCATTTGTATATAAATTTTTGCTGGCAGCTGTTGTGTTGAGTATTTTAGATAAGTAATTTTAAAACTATGAATACAAGACGTTTCTTAAAAAAATAGGGGTTAAAGCCCCATTTCGGCCACTAAATCTGCCAAACACTTAATTATTGATTCCACAGTTTACCTAGTGAAAGTCAGAAAGCAGAAACAACTATATTATAGAAAACATTTATTTTTACTAGCTTCTTGCAAAGTGCAGATACACAATCGTATACCTTGCATGACCACATATTTTACCACTTCAAAATATGCTTCAAATACGGTAAAAATGAGCAAAATCGATTCATTTAAATGCTCATTTTTACAGTAGTTGAGGCATATTTTGAAGTGGGTAATTATGTAAACATGCGAGGAACAATTTCATATTTTGTGAAACGATAACAAATTATATCAAAATATTTGTTGTTTCTTGAAAGTACTTGCAAAATAAATAGTACTACAGTTTAATATCACTGGAAATCTACCATCTTCAGCCATTTAAGTTGAATTAGCTCAGAAAGTGACGTCTCAATGACATCATTGTGTATATCTCTTACCCTACACAGTAAATACTCTTTATTCCTCAATATAATACATTCCTGTTGATTTTATTTCAGAAAAATAAACATATACCATCGTTATGAAAAAAGCGGGCTTTAACACATCTACTCCTTAATACCTCTCTCACGTATTCTGTATTAAAAATATATGCCTTTACTTTGTGGTTATTCCAAAATCTCTAAACGAGAATCAATATGAATTAATCTAAGCCGCTATTTTCGAAATTTAGTGTATTAAAACTCTAATGGCGATGAACTCAGTGTGTTGAAATAGGACATCGGTGTTGTGATCACTTAATTAATTCCAAAGAAGAAAATGATAGCATCATGTTAAGTAGAATTAAATCTCGAAACACTTTTACTGCAATTGACTTTAAAATTAAATTGGAAATAAAAGATAAGATGTTCGAGGTCGTCATGGCCTTACAAGATATAAAACGGAGGCAACCTTTCATTTTGGAATAAAAAACATTCGTGACTTACATGTTAATCGTTTGTTATAAAATTGTAAAATAATTCCCTTATTTAGTTGCAAATTACAGAATAATAAATAGTGAAAAATGCCATTTGAAATAAGAACATTTGGTTATCATCAAGATGGGTGGATATAATTGATAAATAAAATTGCTTCTTATGTTCTTATGTGCACGAAGTACACGATTTTCTTAGATCCCGACTACCTTCGTTGGTTTCAAATTATAAAATGAGTTTCAGAGTTTTTACTTACCTAAAGCAGTTTATCAATTTTTAACATTAAACCAAATCTGGCTAATTTGGCAATCAAAGGTGTAGCAAGATCACAAATTAATTGCACAGAAATTAAAAGATATGTACAATACGAATGATTAAGAATGTGTTGGCAAGCATGATAAGGTAGCTATAACTGTACAGTTCACCTTAACTAAACTTAGAAGGAGTTAGTAAAATTTTAAGTGAGTATTATTGGAACGAAATATGTTAAACTGAGTTGTACTGAAGTAATTTCAGGGAAAACATTATATAGGACCATACAAACACGTGATGTATCAACTGATAAAAAATCGTGAATCGTAAATATAGGTTTCGAAATTATTTAGGGCCGTTTATATTTTTTAAAATCAAATTAAAGGAACTCAAAGCTCGTTTTTTAAATTTGAAAACCACCCTTAATCATTGTGAAACCTTTTTTTTCAATTTTGATCACAGGAATAAATGGGATTTAAACAGATTTATCATACAATACGGATAGATTGTAGCTGACTTTAGGTCACAAGTGCTTCGACGTCATTCATGTGGATATTGCTTCCTCTGTCGAAATCTTATCATTTGTGTACGTATTTCGATAAAATAAATAAATTGGAAAAGTAAATATGGTTTGATTGACCATGAGACGGCCATCTTAAATATGTAAATCGTAAACTTCTACAGGTTGCCCTAAGCCTTCAACAATGGAGACATATCCACACCATACGGCAAACTGTTAAAGGCCAAAAATATAATGTGATAATATTTAATTATAACAACTATCAGCCAAATAAAAAAAACAATGCAAAACAAGTAACCTTAAATATAAAAAAAACGACATCCACTGGATTACAGGTTACTGGTTTGGGGCCGCCAAATAACGTATGTGGCGGGGTTAAATATGTTTGTGGTTACTCAACCCTCCCATTAACCAGGGACAGTGGTGTGACAAAACGACATTAAAACCAAATTTTTAAGACTTACTGTATAAGATTTAACCTTTGAAGTCGATACATAATACGCAAGCAATAACAAATACAACAAGAGACAACAAAATGTTCTGACCTCAAAATTCTGACAGATTGTTCAAAACTCAAGCACAGTTAATAACATACCTGGTTCTCTCAAGCTGTTTTACTCAAAACACGTCCAGTTGGATTTAGTGAAAAATATCATTAATAGTCATTGAAAACAAGGTGTTGTGCAAGAGCCAAAATTTAAAAAGCATCGACAGCATGTAGGACAAACATGGTGTAAGTTATTGAGCAGAGCGTCTATGTTGATATCAAAGAAGACAATATTTAAAGATCTCAAAATAATATTATAAGATAACTTTTATGGATAAGTGTATTCAAGACTTTTATAAAAATTTTGACAACTACGTCATTAGTTTGTTAGAGGACGAGGGTCGTTAAGGCTTATTTTTGGCCCAAGAATTTGGCTAAAAATTAAAACTGGCTAATATCTATTATTTTATATTTATTGTATTGAATAATGTGTATAAAAAAGAAAATTCAACAGAAGTTTTAGTTTTATTGGTTCTACAATGGTCACATGTAACATAGAAAAAGCTTTAAATGTGAAAATACTGAGAAATTAATTAATTTGATGCAATATTTGACACTATTTTGTCGATTTTTTGTACGAAAACATCACAACCAAATTAAAGCTCTATCAAGTACAAATGTTTGGTTAAAATATCTTCGTGGTGTTTTTGTGCGATCATATCTATTTTGTACAAAACACCTCCAAAAATTGAGTATTCTTATCGAAAATGTAAAATTCCTGTCAAAATAGTCAAATATACCAATTCATTTCGTCGAATTGACGAAAAGTATACAAGAAATAAAAGACGACCATTAAACAGCATTTTCACAACAACTTATTGCTGTGTCACAAAATCTAAAATTTGGGCCTTTATGGGGCTTTACGTACCTACTTTTAATCGTTAATACGCGCGCTTTTAGCTAATTTTTGTCTTGGAAGTAAAGAGTAGATCCGGGTTTTGTCTTTATTTATGTATTTTAGGTTGTGCGCAATGGACTAAAAAGGGCACTCTTGATTAAACTGTACTAAAAACGTAAAAATATCGTAATTTGACACACAAAATATAATATTAGAAAATTGTACCAGTTTTGACAGCTATAACATGGACATACATATAGCCAATATTTAGTCAATAGTACATTTAGAACAGACCACGTTTATTTTTCACATATTACTTCTTATTGGACCCTTTAAAATGACTAAATTTTGCGACCAACAGTGCCTTTAAATCTTAACAGATTCACTGCCAACTGGATGTACAAACATGTGTGGTTAGTCGTTAACTGCATAACCAAAATATACATTGAAAGAGTGTAATTTATTGTAGAACTGTAATTTCTTTCTGTTCGCTAATTCAACAATGAATTGATAATTGATTGCTGCTTAACGTCAAGCGGGCAATATGTCAGCCATTTTCAGATCGGAAAAGAGTTAACAAGCATTAAATCAATATGTATGCTGTGTGCTGGGCACCGATAAGTGTGGACTTTTAAAATGACAATTGGAAAATTAAGAGTTGGATAGGGGTTGAAAATTAAGCCTCGTAACGGGCCGCTTTCTGACAACTCGAAATGAGCGGTTACAATGGGTCTTGAACGTGTCTAGAACAAGGAATTTTTTAACACGGAGCATCGATAACGTCTCCATCCATACGGATCGTGAATTCATATATCCAAAATCAGGTACGCCCTCTTAAGAGGACTAGTGCCTATAGGATGGAGATACATAGAGCTATTCTTTCGCCGACACAACCTTGGCGAATAAATGCATCCCGCGCAAACCAACGTACGTCGCTTTAGCAGGGTTCAACCTGCAGGCAGAGAAAACGAAAGACATATTTCTATACCCTGGGGGTCCATTCAACAATGTAACAATTATGCGGGTCTAAATTGGTTTATAGTGAATTTTTGATTGGTGATTTGTCGGGTTATCTTTTACATTTAGCTGTAGTTGTCTTAGTACATCAAACTTCGAATAATCAGTCAGCTAGATGCTCGTGTGAGTTTTATATTTGTAACTTCTATTTTTCAATTAGTTGTTCTGAATATAAAACCTGACATTTTTATGTAAATCTAATAGTATATTGTCTCATTGGGCTGATGTTCAATGTGTAAAACTAATAAATGAAAAATGAGTGTATAATTTGATTAGGGTGTGTTATTTACGTATTAGAACATCAGATGGTATGATGTTTACTGTAATTTTATCATTTTTGTAATATTACACGGTAATTGCTGATGAGCTGCTAATGTTGACTACAATTCTTGTATTTCATAACATAATTATTATTCACTATATTGTATACATAACAATTGTTGATGTTAAATTATACTTCAAAAATATGTTGTCTAAAATTTGAAAAATAACTTTGATCAGTTACCTATGAAAATGAAATCTCTGCGAATGATCATCCTAATTACTAAATAAAAAATACACAATTTCAATTACAGGAATGAATTGATACCCGGAGAATCGCAAATGACGATGCAAAAAAGCAAACCGGAATGTAAAGATTAATTGTGGCAAGTTTAACATGTTATATTATTCGTCCCGATTTTGTAAAAAATCAGTTCCGTTAAACTTATAAATCAAAATACTGCTTGAAACGAAATTCTCATATCCAGTAACTAAATAGACCCAAAATGAGTTATACTAAATACATAAATAAAAAGAAAATACTGACAACATTTTTACAAAGAACAGATTAACAACAACACGTTAATTTTACCTCTGCCAATAATTGCGATAATTGTCGAATTTCAGCAGACAAATCCAAGCACATGTTTGGTCCTGAGCGTTTTCCCCATCCAGGTGTACGTTTTCCCCATCCGGGTCGTCGTATATCAACTTTAAATGTATCTGACCGTTTTCCCCATCCAGGTCTTCGTTTAACTAATGAGTTGTATAAGCTGAGATCATCCAGGAGAGGTGAACTTCTTTTTCCCCATCCGGGACGTCGCTTATCAACGTCATATAATGAGCTTTCTCTTTTACCCCAGCCCGGTCGACGTTTTTCAATATCATCTGAATCGTATAAAAGGTCACTTCTCTTTCCCCAACCAGGACGCCTTTTGTCCATATTATTTAAAAATTCATCATCATAACTTCTTTTACCCCAACCTGGACGTCTTTTTTCAGCAGTTAAAAAGTCAGAGTTCGTATCATCTAGTGTGTCTACTTCTCTCTTCTTTCTCTCACTTGAATCATCGGAAGATGAAGCTATTAAAGCAGGTCCTAGCAAAGAAAAAATTAATAGAAAAATATTCAAAATTTCCATATTCCCCGGTTACTGTAGCTGGCAAAGTGATGGAAAGCTTAATGTGGCTTGTATTTATTGTTTAGGATTATCACACGTCATTTGAATAGCCTTAATTTGTTGAGGTAGCAAGGACCAATGATGAAGCTCGTTAAATTATCTATGTGCCGTAGGCGTCAACTGATCAATACCATTTCTCGTTACAAATGGGGATTGTTCCGATTGCTTATATCAGTTCAAACATAAAATATTAGATTCGTTCACTTTTTTAATGTTTGATAAGCCATATTAGCTGTCTTGTTTTTAAATTCATAACTTTATTTTATATCAATAGGTTGAAAATTTAAAAATACTTTTCCGGCTGTACAATAATTTTATAATTATCAAATGTGTCTTGTGTAATTAAGATACGATACCACCTCAGCATTATTGATAATCAAATTAACTATTGTTTATGAATGAATAAATCATTATACCGTTATTCATCGGATATAGAAGATATTAGAGATAAAATTTTCTCCCAAAATGTTGACTCATTATTATTTTTAAAATAGAAAGCGCTAGGAGTGATACATTCTATAAATAAAAACATTTTGTATGAGCAGGTTAAAATTGAATACCCTCTTCATGTCAACTCAATTCTTGACACGAAATCCAGCTACACTTTTGAAATGAAACAGATGAATTATATGTACCTTTGTCTTATATGTTTCCTTGCAAAAAAAAAAAAAAAAAATTAAAAAACTAAGACAAAAACAGCTCGCTTAAGATAGATTTCCGACATATTTTTTCATTAATATTAAATCTACACGATTTACAAAAAAAAGATTATAAAAAACAAACAACTTTGTAATGATAAGTTTTACGTCCGTTGTATACTATAATTTTATCAAATCACTCTTTACGACTTGCCACCACTCACTTCCTTATTCTACCCTGTCACATTCCGTGCCTATTCACAAATGATGTCTCTATACTTAAATCTACCACGTGATGTCATTGTTGCGTCTCAAAAATCAAAAGAATCAAAACCAATTTCATTCTTTCTAAGATCCAAAATGTTTGCCTAATTGTTCTAGTTTTATATTTACGAAAAAGAAAACGATTGACTTTAACAAATATTTTGAAAAAATAATTCAAGTGTCCACTGCGGGACTCGAAAGAGCAAAAAACAATAATATTTGGTGGGCAACTTAATAAAAAAATATTTTATTTTGTCATAACTATCCAAAAATAAATCATATATATTGGTTAGTAGAATGATGATGAACGTCCATATATTTCGTATATTCTGGACAAAAGTAAATTGACGGTTGTGTAAATGAACCCTGCTTTGTATTAGACCGGCACCCTGAGTCTGATTGGTAAGGGGTAGCTCTCAAGGTAACATTGCCCAGAGGGACATATAGAGCAAGCAATCTTTATGCTCATAAACCTCATATCATTAGTATAGAGAAGCAAATAATTAAAATGAATAATTAAAAGAACTAAGGCTCGCTGTAACCACTTTAACATCCCAATCCCAGACCAAGTAACTCGGTCCGACCATTTATTGCCCTTGTTATTAAATGCTGCATGTCGGCGGAAAGACATTAATATCCAATTTTAATGACTGATTTTTCACGTTCGGGATCAACTTCAATGCGAACAGTATAACTGCAGACTACCGATGCTATCAAAATCTTCTACAGAACATCATGACTCACATACATGAAGCAAAATAACCAAGAACCTTAAATGGTATTTTACAATGGCTGGAGAAATTAACAGTCGTTTCAATATTAAATTACTAATAATAAAAAATGCAACTGGAGAGTTTATTTCTAATTATACAGCTGAATAGTATACATAGACATTTTACTTCAAATTTATTAAACCGTATTATATCTACTCTTCTTGGCAGAATACGCGATTTTACCAACCATCAAATCGTTCGACTGAGAACAGAATGTTAAAATTTTCAAATGCTGTTTTAGTCCAAAGGATAAGTATCACAACGAGAGGTTACTCCTTGAAATGAACATATAGCATATATTTATTTAACATTGGTCATTTTGTATTTTGACCACTGGGTCGATACCTCTGCTGATGGAACATTAGTCCCGATGGGTATTCACCAGCTCAGTTGTCAGACTTGTCTGGCATGAAATTTATCAAACAATGTTATACAGAAATTCGCTTCATTTGCTAAAATTCTAAAACACTGAAAATAAGGAAAGGCCTTGAAAAGTAACGCACCTAGTAGTGGTCCCTGCCGTCGGATTTGGCTTCCCATTTTGATTTGTTTGGATTTGAGTGCTTCTTTTGCTCTATTTGAATCTTTGACTTCCTATATTTCGGCTCAAATGCTACTGACGAGAGGTTACTCCTTGAAATGTACATATAGCATACCTAAATTTTCCACAAATATTTAACATTGGTAATTTTGTATTTTTTATCACAAACTACAGATTGGTCTTCCTATTTTTGGCCCCTAAAGTGTCCGATGAAGTAAATCCAGAAAGCGCTTATTACACACTTCTAAAGCTTGTTATAAACCTTTGCACTGTCGCTTGCGGAATATTTCACCACCGTCATTAGTTTTAATTTTTAAAGCTCTAAGCCTTCAAATACGTTTATTTAGATTCTTTCCTGTCGCATTAATATATGACATTTGATATTTTTATTTGACGGCTTTTTTTTTGTAAATTCGTTATTTTTTTTCTTTTTCTTTTTCAAGGGACAAGAATAGCAAAAGTCTACTTAAAAATTAAAAGGAATAAACAATAGCAACTCATACGTCATTTTAACATCTCAACTTTAATATTCAGTTGCGAGTGCCTTGTTAGTAAACGTTAAAGGATGTAGGTAGGTTTTTATTTCAATTTAACAGATGAGAGACAGAAAGGGGGGACTAAACACTACGACGGACTAATTCCCGAGGGGTGTTTAGGCACACATTTCTGTTTCGAAGCTGTTTAATGAAATAAAAACCGTACTGAATCCTTTAACCAACTTTCAAACCGACAAATAACCTAAAATGTTCGAATTTTGTTGATTTGAGGTACCTTACTTCACTACATCTCACACAATTCACAACAATCCAACGTGTTTAAACAATTCAAATAAATTAATACCAGCATGTAAACTTCATTTCAATAATAAAGGTGCTTTAATATAGGGCGATAGAAAAAATCTCATGAAAACTTTTGTACATGTATAAAGTATGTGATATTGGATTATTATGTTCTGACGAATTATGGCAGGTAAAGGTGATTTAATTTTTACGAATTGTAAATGATTCGTTTTAGACATGACATGGTAAAACTTCAGCTTCTACGTTAACTGCAAATGATTTTTTTATTTCTTTGTTCATTCTACGGCTTTATCGGCATTTTAAATTTAAATTTTACTATGTTTCCATTTTCATCTGTTGACTACATATATTGACCTTTACTTAATTTTCCTTTGATGGACCGTTGAAGTTGCAGGGACAGACTCAATATAGCGCAGTAAGTTAAAAGGCAGAATTATTACCTGCCAAAGTTTATAATTTACTGGTTAATGTGAATTATTAACCTGAGAGAAGTATTTAATTCGGAGTAGGTTTTATTTCAACAAAAGATTCTGTTGGAGAATAGAATCGACCACTAGGAATTGTGAAAATAAAATACCTTGCATAACAAAAGAAACTTTACGTATCAGTTTGTAATTAAATTAAAATCAGTAGCAAATTTGACCTTCAATATATAAGTCCCTAAAGGATCGGATCGCTGTTCTGGACAAACTTTGATCCGATACTTTAGGGACTAATATATTGTTGGTCAAATTTACTACTGATTTTAATTTAAATAATAAGGCACTCGCTTTAATTATAAGGTAAGTGAATGAATTTATGTTGAACCTTTTGAATGTTTTTTTTTTTTGCTGGAGCGTAAATCCAAATAATATGAAGTTAACGTTAATTTATAAGGCTAATTTTAAATATATAGAGTACATATTCCAGCCACACATATATAAGTATATTTTTTTGTCAATTGAAAATACTTTTCCACTCCACCTGGCGGGAAAAATTTTCATTTCACCTAAACAAAACTAGCTGGTAATTTAAATATTTCAGCACATAAATTTTCACGCAATGAAAATTATGTCTATTCACTTTTTGCATTATTTATATTGGTGCGAGCATGGAGAGGTATTTTAAATAAAGTATATAACACAATTACCGAACAAATCAAAGTCCATAAGACATACGGCAAAATAGGTATCACACC
>JAULBM010302348.1:0-14710 GCA_032357055.1 Geukensia granosissima
CCCGTGGATATTAAATAGTCATTCTGTTTAACCCAACATAAGTTGGACATACCCGTGGATATTAAATAGTCATTCTGCGCTCTTTTTTATTTCTTAAAAGAAAGAATATGGAATAAATGCCAGAAATATACAATCCACATCTTGCATATGTTAAAAACAAATATTCAAACACCAAATTAAACTTTGTGTAGACCACTTTCATGGATTTACCTTCATCAGACACGCAAGGGGCCAAAATAGACAGATGGGTCAAATCTTACGTTCTTGGAACAAATTAAATGTTCAGTTTATGTCGTAATGATCGCCAATAGGACAAATATAAAGATGACAATCATGGAATTTTAAAAATCATAACTCAAGCTTTCTCACAGCACAAGAAAAAACTCCGCTAAATATTTAAAGGAAAAGCTTATGGTTTTGACCTTTCGTTCAAAATATGCACTTGTCTCGTCTGGTGATGACAAGCTGGTGACTTTGGGTTAGATTATATTCAACCCTTTTAAAGATCTTGACGAGACCACTAGATGTTTGAAGTTGTGATAAGCTTAGACGTTCATAAAATTAACTTCTGATCAAATCTTTTCTATATTTAAATAATTTTAAAATGTTCAGAAAGCCAGTAAGCAGTATGTATACGTCAAACATCACCTTAGATGGGGAAGCAAGTGGATTGCGCCCATCGATGATTCCCGCTTGGTGTCGCCGCTGCACTAGAAGATTTTTGTTTTACGCTTGTTTAGGAAAATTCACACACCAGTAACAATTCTTAAATATATGCTTCAACTTATAGATTTTCCAAGAAAATATGACGTCACAAGGCAAAAAACTAGCTAGTTGCAGTAGCGACGCCAAACGGGAGTCATTGGTAGGCGTCATTTATATAGTATTATTTTTCAACTGACAACAACGACTATATTTTAATAAAAATTATAAAGATATTTTACATATGTACACCCGAGTATAGATAGATGTCATTTTTCTGTTTATTGAACATTTTAATACTGAAATACAAAATCTGTTTTTATCAAACATAAAAAATAGATACTTTGATAATATATAATAGCAGATAACTCTTTAACTAATTTGACATAATTAGGTATGCATAGAAAATTAACACGATTAATTAAATAATATATTATTAATTGTACTTTTCTAATGTTTTATCCTCCTAGTCGTAAATCAGTCAGCCCCATCTTCTTTACCTCACATATTCGGGTCCAAATATATTTCGGTTAGTTTTAATTCTGAATATAATTGTTTTATTTCTTAGTTTAAATTTCAGTTGGTTAAAAACAAATAAGATCGTCTCCTGTGTAAATACAGCCTTCGTTTTCTCCACCTCCAATTGGGTTCAGGATAACTGGGCCAGACATAAATTGATTTGGCAGAGCTGATTTCGGCATAGCTGAATTTGGCATAGCTGAATGAAAAATGAAACTTCAAATGGTAAAATTGTAAAAATAAACAATATTAAAACCTGACGATTCTCAATTCTTAAACGGTACAAAAGTAAAGAATTGTCTATGGGAAGTGAATTTTTTCAAATAAAAGTAACTATCATGGAATAAATTAAATAAAACTCTTTTGTGAATACATCAATTAGAAACTAATTTATGCTAATGATTTAATTTTTTCTGTTTCTCTAATTTTTTGTAATTTAAATAACCCACTATCGGTGTATGATACAGAAAATCTCACATTGATAGCTATTGAAAATCGTATTTTAACAATCGAAAACTTGAAATCTGAAACTCGTGTGTCAGTAGACACATTATGTTATGCAGTTGACAAATAAGCAAATCACTGAAATTCATTTGGCAAACCATAATGCATTTTTTCTTCGAATAAAGTTTCATCGATTCTGTGCAGTAAAATTTCTTATATAAAATGTTTTGTTTTTGTTTTTTTTCCATTGCCATAGGTCAACATTTTATGCAAATTAGGAGTTAACTTACTGGCCAAAACATGATGGACGGGTTCATTATCATTTTATGAATGGCATTTCGGGTGTGAAAGCTACAAGAAGCTTTTTTAGTGTTTTCGTCAAATTTTGCAACTTAAAATATCTCAGTTAAAGTTTTGAATAGCGCATATGTTTTGTCATATGTTTTAGTCGGTAACTTTGTCTGGGGACTTCAAAACTCGTCGTTGTTCCCAAGAAAATTGCTCAGGTAATTTTTACTACGATTTACTCACGGTAAGGACCAGAAGAAATTCCTGTGAAAAAGTTTATTTTCGATTTTTTTCATGTATGACCATCGATTTATATAAAACGAAGAGAAGAAACTCATTACGTTATTCTTTAAACGATCCATTAGATTTTGACGTCAAAAATTATTTTTGATCGTTTTTAACCCAACTTTTTCAACCTCACAAAATCTCGTAACGATCTATAGTATTGTCCAGTATGTTTAAGATGTCCTATTATTCAAGTTGACTGATGCTGCCTTTGGAAAATAAGAACAGGATACTAGGGCTTCTGGATACATGTACTTTGTAAATTTGCTTTGTAAATATATACACTTCTTCTTGACCTTTTTGGCCTCCTCATTTGTGGTGTCCAAATTGACAAAGTATTTGGAACTAGCATTATCAAGCTCTTCAATATTACCCAAGAATGGTAAACTCTCTGATTTAATAAAACACTGACTTTATAAGGCAGAATAACAACAAAGAATATATTTAATTTCTCTGTATTTATTTGAAACGTAGAAAACTGGACGACTGTAAAATGAAAGCTGAATTCTTACATGTATCTAAAAACCTATGGGAATGTTAAATTCTATTTTCATTTGTTGAACTCATTTACACAATGGTTTTTAAATGATAATGAGGAAATTCACACCTTTTTAAATCACTCTAGAAAATAATAGAATCCATCCTTCATACAAAAAAAAAATATGCATAACATGGGACTCAAAAATGAAAAACTACTGCCATAATCTTTCATTCAATATATAATTGAAAGTTTGAATGTCTATATCTAAAAGATGTTCAAGAAATAAAATTTCGTTGTACGATATAAATTATAAAAATTAAAATTATGATATTGTATTAACTTCAAAAAGTAAATTATTGCTGGATTCTAGCTTACCAAAAAAACCAAAATAATTACCAACTGATAAAAAGTAAAACATTTTGTCCACAAGGTCATTTTTAACCAAATTTGTCTCAGTTACATGATATATGTGTATGCTATCATAGTACAATTTTAAATGAGAAGGAATTCTTTCAACACTAATGAGATAATGTGTATAACATTGAATTCTGATCAATACAAAGGTGAATGCCCTAGGAGGACAAGATTAGTCTGAAGATGCTCCCAATATAAATGTAAAATGGTTAATCCAGCTGTTAACCTAGCAAAAAATGTAACATAAAAAAATTAATTAAAGCAAGGAAGTAATTTTTGGCAGTTTCCGTAGAAAGACTGACAATATTCTTAAGAAATGTGTTAAAATGCAAATTTGGCAGTTACCTTCATGCTGGATTAAAAATGTGTGCATAGTAGCATTTCATATCAATTTACAATCTATGAAAGAATTTAATGATTGGAGATCTAAATTTGTGTAATATAACATACTGGCCAATGAAATAAGTTAATGATTCATGATCTAAATTTGTGTAATATAACATACTGGCCAATACATGGATGGAATAAATCTTTGAGATTCATAAATGTCACTCAAGAAGTATTAATCTTGTGATGAAATCCTGAAAATAACAATAATGAAAACTGTTCTACTTGCATTGTTTCCTCATTAAAATAAGTATTAAACCATTCTAACATACAAATTCTCAACAAATAAATGAAATATTTATACTTTCAGAGTTTATCTGGAAACAAAGTTGGATAATGAACCACACTCTCTCCAACCATTATTTCATTTAACTTTGACCCACCTTATTTAAAATTATTCTGAAAATTCCAGACTACAGAAGCAGATTGTATTTTCTAACAATTCACACAGTTTAACATTAATATAATCTAAACAATGATGTAAAACTGAGACTCAGTGTATATCCACTGTTTATAACCTATATATACATCCACTTTGTCATGAAAAGCAGAGATATCATAGCCAAACAGCAAGTTTTTTTGTGAATGGAGAACTTTCATGAGACAGTCAACATTCCATGTTAACAAAACTAAACTGAAGGGAAACTTGCTCTTCAACAGAATGAAAGCCGATTCAAGAACAAATGAGGATTCGATGGGGAGAATAAGCATTTCCCCAAAACTGCCAAATTTTTGGTAAATTATATATATATTTACCATTTAATACATCCAAAACATTTTTTAGACTTTTCTACTCAATTTTGTTTCTGATAAAAAATTAGTATGCTCTTCTACACCAGAATCCTGGATATGCCTAAAATATCTATTGCTCAACATTAACTTGTTACCAAAAGAGTTTTGACATTAACTTAGTTCAAAGAATTGGCAAGGACATAAATTCTGCAAGTCTATTTGCCAAATAACCAAGTAGATGGCAATGTCACTTAATCTAAAGACAAGCCCAACCTGATGAGTATTTTAGTAAATGGTTAAAAAAACTATCAGAAGTGGTTTTATTGTTTCATATTTATGATTTCTGATTTGAAAACTATATTTTTTGCATTAACTATATTCTGCCTGCAAACTTGGTTCTATTTTACTCCACAGTAACAAGTTTCCCATATGGCCTGGTGAAGGTTGCAAGGAATCACAGAGGAACAAGGGGTATGAGGTATATTGTAACAACAGACTATGTACAAACAACACTACCATTTACCTGGGACCACATACCAACACACAATGTAGCAGACTTATAAAATAAATTTCCTCTCAGCGAAATTTGTTTGCACTCCAGTCTTGTGCTAACATGCACTGGCTTGCCAAATATCAGTTATTTCAAAAATAAAACAACAACTTAACCTATGTGATGAACTGTTTTTCAATGCCCAGTATGAAAGGGTCACTGTCCATTTATAGGAATTTGGAAAAGTTTAAATACATTTACTACATTCATAAATAATGAGCTTAGAAATGGGATGGATTTGGCAATACATGAATTGTTTACAAAATTTAAATCTTATCATATTCTTAAGTAGGATTAATGATAATAATATTAAAAAATAACTTAAGCTTCTTCACAAGGTTAGAAATTTAAATTTTTATTAAATCTTTATTTCATTTTTTATTCTGAACATTCCAATATCAGGGCAGACTGATTGAATCAGATGCAAACCCATTAAGATGTCCATCAACTGAATTTTTTGAGAAACTTTTCAAGATTTGCAAAAAATAACTTGATTATTGTAATCCTAGTCATCTGATAATACATCCCCATACTTTATAATATCACTGCTCGTTCCCAGCAATATTGTATCCGATATGCAAACCTTATTTCATTGTTCATAACATGTGAGGAGTACCCTATATATTTTCTCCCTTTCCCCCTCCCAAATATCCCATTGGTCTGCTACAAGGTGAAAAATAAATTTATTATATTTACATTTAACACTGAGGTAAACAAAAGGACTAACAATATATTTCTATCTACAGAGTAACATCAACACTGAGATCTATAAATTACACAGCTTTAAATATTTGGTAACATTTATAATAATTTAATAAATAAGTTAACATCAACTATACATATAGATACAGAAATCTCAACACAAACACCGGTCTGGTTTTGTTTGATCATCAATAAGAACAGATGACTAACTACAAGGGCAAGAAATCTACTTTATATGCTCAAAGAAAATTATTGTTTTTCAAACTTTCAGTGCAAGATCAAGATATTCAAATTTGCAAAAAAAACAAAGAAAAATCCTCATTTGTGATTAGATCTTAACAGGTAATCGAGCTTCATATGATATGGACTCACCAGGCTGAGGTTAGAACATTATATTTGAAGCCCAAGTGGTTTAGTATGAAAAATCCTGTAGGACCTTTAAGCCATAGTTTTAAGAATGTAAAGAAATCTATGTCCAATAAATTTTTCAACTTGCAATTTCAACCCATAAATTCAGTTACAAATAAACAATATTTTTAAACTAATTTTTGATCACACAAAAGTTGAATAATTCAAAAAGATATTCAAAATTCTATAAAATGTTTGTTTACTTACATATCATGAGATTCAAAGTTGTTGAATCAGATCTAGAATTAAAGAAGATATTTGTATAAATAGAAACAGGAGGTCACCAGAATAAATAATATCGATCATAACAAATCATGTAGTTAACACACATACATGTACATTACCAGTTTTTTACAACTTCAATTATCAAAATAAAAAAAATAAATAGTTTAAAATTTTCAGCAACAATAACATTTTTAAATTAAATAACAGATCTAACATAATATATTAATAAATAAATGACTATTTACAAGTAAAATGGTTTAAAAAATACACACAAGTAAATGACGATGGTTTGCAATACTTCATTTCATCTCATTCATCTATTAGTCTGTATGATTTGTAATAGTTGTGTACTAAATAAATTCTTCCTATCAAACATTCAAGCATTAATTTTATATGAACATTTGTACATGGCCTACTGTACACGTATTAAGATACAAAAAGAAAATTTTGCAATAAATACATCACTTTTAATTTAATCTATAGTGAATATAATGCAATATTTGTGGAGATGTTCTACACCTGTCTGTTTTCCTGATGTATGAACTCCTTGGCATATAACTAGTGATGGACACTACACAATAGGAGGTGGACATTCAAATTGTTTGATTATATCTCCTGGACAATAAAAAGTCCACTGTTTGGGAATTTTATCAGCCCGTATTGATTAAACTTTTACATTATGAACAATACCAACTGATATACAATAAAACATCATTTTTATCTGGTATAGGAATAAATGTTGCATTATATTCACTGTAATACTCCAAATGCAATTTAATTTTCAATTGATTCAGAATATATAACTTAAAACATACTACTTTGTACAAAGTACACAACATTTTAATGAATAGGGTCTTCAGAAGAGAGGATTACATCAAAATTTCAACCCAAAATTTCTGTAAGTGTAGTTTTTCATCAACAGCTTTACTATGCCAATAATCTACACATCTAAACATTTCAGTTTTAAGTATCATATGTTGCTAGTTATGCTTTGTACATTAAATTCATTAAAATGCTGTAATACAAATTTCACAATACACAATAAAACTAATACAATGTCATAATTTATATAATTTAATGCACCAATACACATAGGGCAATGGAAGACTTGTTAAAGCACTGTGGGGAAATTCAGCCATATTAGGAATTAATTTGTCAGCATTATTTATCACCATTATACAAAAGCTACCCTGAATTGTTATTGTCCCCATGACATGAACATGACTTTATAAATTGAAACATACAGATGTTAGCTATAATTCAAACAAACCATGTACACATTTATGAGCACCTTTTCCAAATACATATTTGTATGATTTGAGACTTTTTCATATTTGGTTCCTGAAGAAATATACCAATGAAATGTTGCATATAAATTTTCATTCTACACAATATCCCCATCAGTTTTATTGTCAGTGAAAGCTGGAAAAGAAAAATACCAATCTTTGGCAGTGTTATGCAGGTAACTGACAAACCTTAGCCCACATACTGCAAAAGCACTCTTTTTGGTATAAAGCTGAAGGGATCTAACAAAGGCTAAAATGATCTGTGATTCAACTACTAGCACCTGAATGACTTGACCATCCACGTATCTTCCACCGAACCTTTCATATCAAATAAGCAGCTGGGTAGTGTGCAGTTTAGTAATTATAATGTGAAAAGACTAACATAAAATGAGCATGTCCTTTCTCTGCAATCCATTATGGTATTTCTCCTTTTATATCTTAAGTACATTTAAAAAAGTAAACCTGTGCACATGTGCAGTTGGTGCATAACTTGTCATACATATCACATTAACAAAGCTTGATTTGTTCTCCTATCCTAAAATTACAAAGTAATTTACAATCATACATCACTAAAAGTAAATGCAAAAATGGTTACGAACATTTGAGATGTCCTGAGTACTGGAAAGCTGGTTCTGTGCTATCCTTGCACATTTTATAAAGATATGAAGATGGAAAAAAAATGATAATAAAAAACATTTTGCCAATTAAGTACAAACGTTCGACTACTTTAAAACATTGAAAGTGCCAAGCAGCTATACATGAATCTTACAATGTTAGTTCCTCTTTCAAACAGTATAAATGCAGCCCTTTCAAACTTTTACTACAAACATTCAAAATGCATTTTGTACTTGGTACATTATGGTTATTTATTGCAAAACTTGTACAAAAACTTCCCTTTTCAAGGTGAAGTAAATGCTGCAATAAAGTCTCGTCACTAAAAATATTGATAAAATTCTGAGCAAATCTACTGTATTTCCAAATTTTTTGTTTGGAAAATGTTAAGTCAATGAAATGGAACATACTGGCACTAAACCTCCCCTCTACTGTCTATGTGTGTACTTATGTCTATTGCACAAATATTGAGGTAGAAACAAATTCCCAAAGCTGATGACAGGGCTTCAGATCCCAGTCTAATGAGGAAATTTTTATGAATAGGCTGTAGCATTTACCAGCACCATTTTAGTACAAATCAGGAGCTTACAATTGAGAGTCATCTGTATAACTCCAATAAATCTGTGTAAAAAGAAGAAAATTAATTGTGGTCATGCCAACAATTTATAGATTGTGAAAAGTCAGAAGTCCAAATGGAAACTTACTTGGGTCTACAATGATCAGCTTAAATATGAAAGAATCAACCATAATTTGGCAGTGTTTCTTGTAATTGATAATTCAGTCCATTTTTTAGACAGAATTGAGTCAAAATCGAACATAATCTTTCTGTTTTCTGCCAAGCACTATTTCTAGCTTCCACTTGTTCATTTTTTCTCACTATCTCTCACTGTCAACACCAATTCTTAATACTGATGAATTTTAAATATTTTAGTCAAGAGAAAATTATGTAATGAATATCTCTTCTGTCAAAATATTTTACCTTATTTTTTTATCTTAAGTATTCTGCAGAAAACAAAGAAATGTTATTTTCCCCAAAAGACACTGGAGAAAAATCGCCTCCTGGTATAGCCTGCATATATAAATGTATACAGAAAGGAAAATTGTTTCTTTGACTTGAGAGAGGTGGGAAATATGACTAGATCAAGTTAACACAGCACTCATTTGACTGGCAAGACTTGTCCATTGAGAGTGAAATATTTAACACTCTAAAGCAAGTGGTGGTGGCTGTGTGAATGAAGATGGTGTGTCATTACATGGAAATGTTGCCAGTGTAAGGTCAGGTGGACTGTTCTCTGATACACTGTCCATGTCTGAGTAACTATTACTACTTGTTGTGCTTTCTGTGTCATCGGTGGACTGACTTCTTCTCAATTCTCCTGGTCTGGATTTGTTACTTCCTTTGGTACAACTCCAACAGGGTTGTAGTAACTGTGGATCAACTAAAACTTCTCCATTCATTCCTTTGAATATTATTCCACAACAAACTTGTGTTCTAAAAATTCAAAATAAATAATTATGAATGGATCAAGCACCTGTTAAAAGGTAACATTGTCTTAATAATCAACTGGAAATTTCAACAATGTATAAATATGTATTGGCACAAAATTAAACCCCATTGTGTCGGGGTGTTTGGCAGGCACTTCTTTCAACATTATGAAAATGATTTTTTAAAATCTCCTTTTGAAGATTTAGGCAATATTGTTTAGAATTCCATGCAAGGTAAGGTAAAATAGATGTTACCTGCCACTCCACATCAATACATTTATTTCTTAAAATAACACAACTTGTTTCCATAGCTTGTATTATGTCATAAGTTTTGAAATATTTGTCAGACTCCTAAAGATCAATAAGGCAACTAAATCAGACAAAAGTAAAAAAAATCAAATTCATAAATTTGAAAATATTTTCCTAGAAGCTGTCTTCCCAAGAAAGACTAGAGGAAAATTCTGCCTAATCATGATGATCTCTATTTAATTATAAAAATATGAAAAGTTTAATGTTCAGTTTATTTATAAGTTCCAAGTCCAAACAATCTAACAATAAGCCAAAATCAACAGAATAATCCAGGTCATGAACTTTACATTAGACACTGGTGTGAGATAATATGGATGTAATCAGTACTCTTTCCATAAATTTGCCCAGATTCATTCATGAATTTATGCTTTAAATACACAAATATTTATCATTTCATCAAGTGAGTAATAAACTGTTGGGGAGTACCCTATCTGCAATCAACACTTGCTCAGACAGGTTATAAGATATTAAGTGTGGGTGTACATCTATGAGATACTCCAAATATGTGTCACTTCTTGAACAAAATACTATCAAGCAATACCCATATTACACATTACATGTCTCCAAAGTACAACAAAATGCTAAAAAAGGTTTCTGAAAGTTAAAACAATTAATTTTTAAAGGTAAACTATAAAATAACCTGATTTTGTTTTGATAGCAGTCACACCTTTGAAGTTTAAATATGCTTTGGGTATTAAAGCTGTATGTGGGTGGGCGTGGTTATTCATCAGGTAAAATGTCAAGTATTTTTTTCTTCCCACAGTCATGAAGGGTGGTTTAATAACACTCTTAATTCTACTGAAGTGTGACAATACTATGGTCATAAAGATTTACAACCTCACTCTTGACATTGAAACTGTCAAGAAATAAGAGCACACAACTTGCATATTTCAGCTATTTCTAGAATTAATGGTTTTATATATATAAATTTAGTTTCTAAAACAATCTATGCAGAACACCTACACCTCTAGGAAATAAATTAAAAGACTGACAGGTTTTTATAAAGAATGACTGACAAGACCAATATATTATACAGTAATTAAATGCTAAATAGACATGAAATAATGATTGCATTTACAATTTGTACTAATATCATTTGATGAGAAGACATTATATTTGATAGAACAATGGACAAGTTCCATGACTTGTTCAAAAAGTTTTCTATAACAGTTCCTCATTCTAATTAACTAAAAACTTATACTGGATACAGGAAACAATTGGAAAACTTAACTTCCTTTTTACATGATTTTGGTGTTTTCTTTTGGTAATAAAATATACAGTTTTAAATAAACCTATAAATCTTTGAAGACATTAATAACTGGTAAAAAATAAATTATTCTCGATCTAGTAAAGTATTACAGACCTTTATCCTTAACAGAGATATCTGTCAAAATCTTAATAATCTATTTAATAAACACCAAACCACCTTGGCGGTGTATGGTTAACATGCTTGCCTGGAATGTGGATGGTCATGGGTACGAGGTTGGCCAGGTCCAACATCACATTAAAATTGGTATTTGCTGCTTCTCCATTAAGAATCACATTAAGGACCTGGTCAGCCTGAAGTCAGAATAATGTGTCTGGGAAAAGACGTATGACTTCCTGCGGATTGTTGTTTTCTTAAGATAGTACATTCAACATCTGGCTCAGCATATCGACGCTAATTATTACTCTCTTGTTTGGAATATGAAAGAAATATTTGCCACTAGACCTAAAGCAACATTGAACCAACCAATATGAACACTGTAAAAGACATAGTGTCCAATACAGTTCAACTGAAAATAACATCTTTAGTGTTATCTTATTGAAATTTAAATTTGGTAACTGTCAAATGTCAAATCTCCACTGGTCATCTGTTCAAGTGACCATAAAATATTTCAATGGTCAACATCTAACTTTATTTTGAAATAAAAGGATATCTAACAAGAAAAAAAAAATCATTGATTTATTCAGAGTGTTTAATTGGAGAAAACTCACATTGAGGTATTGTTTTAATTTGTTTACAACTTTAAAATTTAAATAAACATATGATTTGTTTCATTAAGATACATGTAAAATTATTTAAAACAATATTTTTCATTCAAATTTTCAATAAAAAACCAATTTTATACAAATTTCTATCAGCATTAAAAAATAAAATGTATTTTCACATCTTTTCATGTTGCTAGTCATCTAGTATTATGACCTTGAAAATGGAGTCAAGAGTCTGGTCATGTAACTAAGTAACTCAGAAAGGTTTTTGCAAAAAATGTTTTCCAAATCAAAACACCTTAATAAGGGGGAAATATTTATCTTCACCAGATCACATGATTTTGTTTTTATTACATAACCTATACTTTGTAAGTTAAGCTGGTTAAACTGTACTTCCTAGTACAAATATTATCTGGTGATAAATGTTATACTTTGAAGCTAGATATAATATATAAAAAAAGATTTTAAACAGATATAAAAACCACTGAATCAAGTTTGACAAAAAACATGACTTATTTCAACACTGGTCAAAAAGCAATTTTAGTATGATTAAGTAGAAAATCAAAATACACAACTGATGTTAAAGTAATTTAGACATACATTATGTCTCATGAACTTAGTCTCTCATGTATTTGTTATTCTTACATAATCTGAAAAGGTAAATTACCATAATTTTCTAAGAGATCTTACCAGCAACTAAATTTATGTGTTTAATATATCCCATGTAAGGTTGCAATTTTTGTGAAAAACTGAAGTTTTGACAATGTTCAAATTTTTGTATACTGACAATATGTAAAGAAATATATGCTAATATCTATCAAAATATTTTTCATTTCTAAAATTCATTGATAGTAAAAATAGTTATAATAGAAACCGGCAAAATTTTCCAAATTAGTGGTAAAACTAAGAAAAATCTGAAATAGACTAAAATTATTATGTTTTTTGTTTCATTAAATTTTTTAAGAATTATGTAGATTCCTTCAGACTTTTCAAAAAAATGTAAAAATTTCATGAGTTCATAAAACGTAAAGGTAAATGTCATCAAAAACTGCTTTATGAGCCAGTCAAATTATTAAAGGGCATTTTACCTTCACTAGTAACAGGCCAAGTGTTCAGGGTTTCCCTACCTGCCTTATCTTTTATGCTGAAAATTATTATATCCATACTAAACATTTCAATTTTGTTACAACAAAGCAAGGATAAAGAAAGCTAAACATATCTAGTGTATATGAATGAATACAGTATAAGTCTGAAGACCTACTTTTTCCAGTATGTGAGATCCAGGAAGGGACTAATTCTAGGATCTGATGACTTCCTCTTCTGTTTGTTTGGTTTCTGTAAGGTAGGTACTGGGACTACTTCCTCCTCCTCTGATTCTGCTTCACTCTCACTAAACATGTCTTTGTCACAACTGTCATCATTTACTGAAATGGCAAAACACAACACCATGCATTTAAATGATTCCTTGCCCTATGACAATCTGCCATGGCTGCCCTTAAAGACCACAAAATTTGTCAAATCTTTAATTTTCTGTAAAAGACGGGAAATTTAAATATAAAATATTAAAATTTTTTCATCTTGGTCTGTTTGCCCCAAACATTTTTTTTTCTTGCACACCTCTTTAACTTTTCAAATTGGCCAGGCAACAGAGGCTATACATCTAACTTGAATTTTTTTGAAGGGATATTTTATAAGAGATATATGGGATATGGAATTTTTATGTTTCCCAAAACTGACTGTATTAGAAAAAATGGACCCCCAACAAAAACTTTGATTGTACTCATTTGGAAATTAATTTTATTTTATTACAGGGTATTCTACCTTCTTCATTCGATCAATCAATGTCATATAATTTATTAATTCTATTAAATAAGCAAACAGTAACCAAAAACTTGTTAATTGTGAATTCCAATCAATAACATTAATTGCACTTGGGATTTCATTGTTTAAAAAGATAACATGTTAAAAGCATGGCTGCATACACCTAAATGCATCACCAGTAAAGCCCTGTCTATCTGTCTAAAGACTTTGATACTGAGAGCATGTGTATGCATCAAAGAAAATTTTATTAAAAATACACATTTAGAAATGCTATTAAATTACTGGCATGATGCAACCAAATCAATAACCATTCCTAGCAATCAACCATGCAGAAACTACAACCATATTTACCCTATTGGGTGATCATGTTTCTGTAACTAATTCCAGCTTTTTTCTGGGGGAAATTTTATAACTAAAGAATGTTACTTTTTTTCAACCAAAAAACATTCTACAATTTACTTCAAAATTAAGTTTCTTGTGCAAGTAATTCTTTTAAATTCCCACTTTTAAAATGAATCACCAATAACAGCAAGGGTGATTATTAGGTAGAGTATGGTGATTATTTATGTAGGTGTATGTCAAGTACTACAAGGTCAAATTGTCACTGTTTTACAGTGTTAGGAGAAGTCAACACCTTTCTTAAGCAAGACAGTACATAAAGGGCACAAAGGGACAGATAAAAAGTCTGATCCAAGCACATGTATGTATATAGAATGGAATAAATGGCAAGGTGACCAGAATTACCTTCACCCTGAAATTCAGACTTGAGCATACAGCCCTTGTCCCTAGTTAATCTCTAAAAATAGGGGCAACAAGCCCTAGTTTATTTCTAAGCACATGGGGAAACATGAACGTGTAACACAAGGTTTGCATCACAACTAAGGCCAAATAAAATAATATGTATGGTTCCCGTCAGCCGACCGACCCTAGCACTTTTTTCCCAATAAGTAAAAAAAAAAAAACGACCGACCCTAAAATTTCTGGAACTTTTTCCGTAACCGTCTCCAAACCTGTAACGAACAACTATCAACAACATGGCAGCTGTGCTGCGATCTGCAGCATTTAGTTTAAATGACAGCAAGGTGAAAA
>JAULBM010302359.1:0-14709 GCA_032357055.1 Geukensia granosissima
GAAGTTAAAATTCTACGGTCACTTGGTGGGTGGCTGTCTCATGGACAATCATGCCACATCTCCTATTTTTATATAAGTTAGACCTATAGCTGTTCCATCTGTGGAAAAGAATTTGAGCGGTCAGATGTGAGGAAGCGGCATGAAGCAACCCATGGGGAGTAACCGGTTTGGACCTGTCATTTGTGTAATCATACCTTCCAGTGAGAGAGGACAACTTTAAACAGCATATGATAACCATCAGAAGAAAATAGACCAAGTAACAGATAAGATGTCAGCAAAGAGGAAACTTTCACCTACACAGATACCAGGATCGTCCGGGAGCCACCGCCGAAACGTTTCCAGTCTCCTTCCAGTCCACATTCTACTACCCTACCTGACCAGTCTGTAAAACCTGACGTTTTACCAGAGGATCCCGAGACAAAAGACCTACACCTGCGACATTGGGATGTCATCCGTGATAGACATTCTACTGGAAACCTTGTACAAGACCGGTACAACTTTAACTTGGATGACATAACCCCGTAAACCTTCATGGCGATTGCCAACCAAAGCACAGCCTTTAAGATCAAGGAATCGTTAGGATTTATGTTGAGAAACGTCAAGACCATTCCAGCCAGAACAACGATAGGTTTTTGGACGTCCCTCATTTGATCAGAAATGACGAAGACCTGACATGTTAGAGTTTATAAGACAACAGAGACCGGATACCGAACGGGTGGTGCAGTTACTGACTATTTTAATTAAGATTATGTCAACAAATTGATTGAACATCCTATTGGGGCAAAAGGCATCCATGAGGCGGACTGGTACCCCATAGAAAGCCTAGCATAAAGGAAAAAAAGAAGGTTCTCCACGAGAGAATATAATGTTCCACTAGGAATATGAAGAAATATTACGTATAGAAACTTAGAATGGTGTTTTGTAAATAGCATTGTAAATACACGTAGAAAGATTTTATATACAATTTTAGATAATCTTTAAATAGAATTGTACCTAGACTTGTAAAAAAAATACACTGTTGCTAAAAAAAGTTTACCAATGTATTTGTTAAATAAAGATTTAAATTGAAATCGACATTGTAGTATATTCGGCTGTATTCGGTAACCTTCTCCATACAGAGACCCTCGCAAAAATCTTCTCCTAGTACAAGGGCTTCGCCCTCACATCCAAAACACCCGAGACATCACGAACATCTATACCATATTACGAAAAACATCGAAAACTAAAAAGCGCTTTCACTCGCGCATGCACAAAACTCTACTCCTAGCACAAGGGCTTTGCCCTCACACCTAAAATACCCGAGAGATCTCGAACATCCACGATCATATCCGACTATTTCCGAAAAACCAATAAAACGTGGGAAAAATGGCGAGCGTCCATAGACGTCATAGTTGACGTCATAAATGACGTCATATCACTTCCGGTGACGCTTTTTAAGTCCACGTGACCACCGATGACGTCTTATGTGACGTCACTTCCGATCCACCTGAGATCCACCTGAAAAATACTAACTGAACTGTGCCCGTACAGCCCTTTTCAACAACCCATTTCCGGGAGGCCGTAGTTCCTTCTAAGAGTAAAATTTACCGTTCTGGTTCCCGGCTTCCGGGTAGTGTAGTATAAAGTTTCAATACAAATTAACGCTAAAACGAGCATCAATTCCTGTCAAGGTTAAATAGTTAAAGCTTTCATTGTAGACTTTTGGCAGTCGTAGAAAGAAAATGCTTTAAGATAAAGTACAGGGGAAAGTCGGGTTTTTCTCCTTGCTCATTCTTATGTCGATGTGACGGACTACCCACAAAGAGGAACAACTCTTATAAAGTCTTATTTTATAACCAAACTCGGACTTCCGGAAATATGTTTTCGAAAAGGACTATACTACTGACAACAAACTATATTAAGGTACTAGATAGAGAACGTATGTAACAAATTATGTTTCAATCCACTATTTAATATTTAATTCCTGTGATAATTCTATAATTTTTTTAAGAACGAATTATTTCAAGAAAAACCAGACGTGCAAAATATCAACACAAACTGGAAATTTCGAGGAAGACTGGGAAAATAAGCAAATGATTTCTGCATTAAATCCGGATATACACAGTAATGGTGCAGGAAATGTCAGTCCGAAATCAGCAGTACAAATTAACAGCGACGGAGTCCATTCTAAAACGAGAACTGGATTTGACATGACAAATCTGAGAGATTCAGGCTACGAACTAGCAAAACCGATTGAAGAAAAACCAGAATCAAAGCATGGTTTAACTAATGAGGGGGTGTATAACAAAGGAGTCGAGAAAAGAGAGAGTGAGAAAAATCCAAACTACAGCCGCTGTGTTGACACCCTGTATGACACTTCGGCACATGTGAGAAAACATGTCGTTAATGACGGTGCCTACGATCACTTCTTTGGGAAGAAAACAGAGAATGGCTGTGACGAGCATAATGTCGGCGATTCAAAGCTTATCACAACTGTACAGATTACCAATGAGGACGTCTATTTCACTCTAGATCCAACTGAAACTGGCTTTAACAGAACAAATATGGGAGACGCAAACAACGGAATGGCAACACCTACTGAAGAAGAGACGGTATTACATGGTGGTGTATCAACAGTAAGTGTGAGTGACAAAGCAACAGGAGAAGGACCAGTTTGAGGATCCGAAATTGTTCAGATACCATGTGTATATTGCATATGATGTAGAACCTTTCACAACATACAAGAAGAGAGTTAAATGCAAAAATAAATCGATAAAATAAGAATAGAAATTCGTCAATTCTTAAAGTGTACTATATAGGAGGTTCACGCGTATTAACATTGTATGTTTTTCGAACAACTCAACAAACCACAATTCTTTTTAAATAATAATTTAATGGATAAAACACGTCGACATATATTTTTTATTATTGACTAGTAAAATTATTTTTTATTAAAAACACGGTTTTCAGTTATATAAATTGAAAAAAAAACTTACATGTTAAACGAACAAGTTCTAAATTAGAAATATTGATTTTCTATATAGCCATGCATGAGTGCCTTTGTCAAATACATCAGAATCTGCAATGTAGTGAGGTTTTTTGTACAATTTCTTATTTGTATACTCTAAATAGTTAATGTTTATTCTTAATGTATATTTTAAAGTTATAGTTTTAGGGGGATGGATAGATTTGATCTGTCAAAAAATAAGATTTTGTGGATTTAGTTCGCAAGTATATCAAGGACTTGTAATAAATTGTTTATAGGCGCTTTTAAGATTTAACCTTTTACGTTTGTCCTGAGAAAATGTAAACATCTATCATATAGTAATACGTTGTAGTAATATATTATCTGTAAAAGAAGCAGCTGTTCGTCTGTGGGGCTTTAATTTGTAGGATGTTAAAAACTTTCAATCGCATCCCAACCGCTCCTGAAGCAGCATCAGCTTAAATCATTTATGTAAAACAACCTTTATTGTGGATGTTTTCATTAACTTGTATCTTTCCTTTGTCAGTTAACAAAATAATTAAGTGATAAGTAAAATACATGTTAAACAATGTTTTTTTATAAATATTGTTAATTTTGCTATGCTGTTAGTTTTTACATATTCAATGAGTAACCTTTTATCAGAATCTCGTAAAACCGAACATAAGAAATCTAAGATCCAAAAATAGTTGAAGTATTTAAACCCCCAAAAATCGAACTTCAGAAGCCAAGGACAACTGCTTTGCGAAATACAATTTCAAAACTTCTCCATAATCGTTAAATTATTTCCGCACATTTATGTATTTACAATATGTGATAAATGGCCTGGCAGAGTAATCTGCAAAATAGACTGACAATCATCTTTGAGACTTATTGTGCCACAGCAGTGGCATCGACCAAGTAGTATCAGAATACATGTATACCAATGATTTTTATAAATTTTGTTACTTTTGGTATGATGTACACGTATTTCAAGAGGTAACTCTGATCAGAAGTATAAGAACCAAAACTTATAGGAAAAAGGGATCCAAACATGGTAGATGTACTCGTATCTAAACGATTCGAAACGGTATGCGAATGAAATTTTCATTTATCGCTCATAACTAATGGCTGTCCGGGTATATAAATAAGTTGTTCGGTACATAGTTTAACCTTTCGTAACAGATCGTTTTTAGTAGTCAATAAGTGACGAATTGCAAGGTAATATAATTTAGAATTTAAATATTCTTCGGTAGGACGACATGTCTTCCTGTTGACTAAATAACTTTAAGCTCATTTTCAAATTAAATTTAACATTTAGCCAGGTCTTTATGATATATGTACATATAAACAAATATTTCTGAAAGTATGTTTTATTTTTGCTTTGCATTTGTATTTTTCAACTTATTATTACTTGACCTGTATGCTTGTACATTAAACAATTTTCAATTAAAATATCTATATTTACAACAGACCAATATTGTTTTATTACAATTGAGAAAGATGATTCGTTTTCACATTATTGCACAACGCAAACGGAACTTCTATTGAGCGCATATATTTTGACACGACAAACAGACTATGTCTTCTTCTTTGTTTGATCTTTTTTCTAATAGAAATTGTAGTAGATCCAAAACATAACTAAAATTAATGCTGCCCTTTGGAATGGAATGTTTCACTATTTTACTTTATTTAAGAGATTTTTTCACTACAATGGCAATCTTGAAAGTTCAGCTGATGACACACACAAAAACAGGGTTTTTATCAACTGACACTGGATTGTGAATTGTCAGAAACAGCGAGTACTTTTTAAAAGATGATACATCTGACTATCTGCTGTTTTATTTGTTATCATGTCTGTAATATGAAAAATAAATTTTATGGATTTGCTTTTCAAAGTTTGGTTTATGCCGTTTTGTCAAACCATTGTCACAAGTTCGGAGGAGGGCATACTACTGAAGAATTTGTTTAATCCCGCCACATTATGTATGTGCCTCTGCCAAGCCAGGAACATGGCATAAAATGGTTGTTATTGCTTTCTAAATTATAGCATATTGAATATGCCGATGATATCAATCAAAAACCAGACATTACCAATTGAGCAAAAGCAACCAAATACCAAAAATTACCAACGGAGCAAAAAAGCTATTTGCATTTGATAATAATCTATTTACCATGAAATTATGTGATGATTACCAGTGTATCAATGAGTAAATTCTATATTTTGATATAAAACAAGACACTGTTTGGCTGTTGAATTGTCATTTCAATTACTTAATTGCAAGTATACAAAAACAAAATTGTCATTCAAGTAAGATCTCGATGACGCATGAAATAATTGTGTTCAAATAAATTACTGAAGGGCGAGCCAGTCAGTATATTTCAAAGCTGCTGGGCAATCCATGCAGTATTAAGGTCATATGTTGGCAATCCATTGTAGAAAAACGTAAATTTCGCCATTGTTAGTCCACTGATGTACCTCAACAACTGCATTAATATCGGAATATTGCCATGACGACGGTTCGCGTAAGTCTGAATATGTTAACAGAAGTATCTGAACTATAAACAAATAGCGCAGCAAACAAAGTTCAAAAGAAAATCAAAATGTATTACAATAAATTTTCTTTAAAATTTTATAAAATTGGGAGGTTTGAAGGGTTGAGAAAAAAATTGTAAACCCGGTTGTATGCTTGCCTTTCGACTCAAGAATGAGCTTTAAAGCACGGATTTTTGCACGGAGAAGAATAGTCACTTGTACAGACAGCGATATAAATATTACATAATTTTCACTGGGCTAAGGAACACAACTCAGTTAATTCCTTAATTCATAAAACGAATTTAATTGATATTTCATTAAATTCTATTATGTGTTTTACATTGTTAAATTATTCGCCCAATAATTGTATTTGTTTAATTTACCGGTAACATTAATTAGTGGAGCAGGAGTTGCTTAAACTTTTGTGTAAATGGAATCTTTAGTTTATTATTTGTCGGCTTTTACAGTCGAATAATCTGAACAACATATAAGTGTATACACTAGCCAAAGCTAAACCAAAAACAGCTCTTGCAGAATTCTGTAAAAATTGTAAGTTTTATGTGGTACTGCCTAGTACGTAAAACAACTGAGGTATTGATGTTTTCTACTTAGCCACTCTTACTGTCACTAGGCAGACCAAAACACCACTATAACGACTGTTGCTTAAGTGACTTGAAAGGAATGGGGTTTTAATATAAAAATTTACTGCATGTTATTTTGCTTTGTTTACAAGTTTTACCAGATGCATTGATTGATTGATTGTTGCTTAACGTCCAGCGGCAAATATTTCATACATATTTAGAATGGAAACAAGTTAACAAACAATAAATCAATATGTAGACTGTGGGCAAGGGACCGGTAAGAGGGACATTTAGACTGCCACTGGAAAAATTGCGGGTTAGATAGGGGCGGAAAATTTAGCCTTGAAACTGGTCGCCTATTGACCACACAAAATGAGCTGTTACAAGGACTCTTTAGCGTACTTAATACGTGGAATTTCCTAAACACGGGGTGTCTTTGGCGTCTTCATCAGGAACGGATTGTGTATTCATACATTCCCTACAACCAGTGCGCATTCTTTCCTCGGCACAATATCGAGTAATTATACATTCCACTGGAACTAACGGACGCCCAATTAACAGGGGTTCTACCTGGGAAAACCGAATGGCCTATTTCTATTCCCCGACCGCCCTCGTAGGGGGGGGGGGGGTTACCAGATGCATGATTCCATTAAAGATTTATTTTACTTCTATCTAAGTTGATTTTATTCTATCCTTTTCAGTTTTTCCACATATTTTTTGCGTCACATTAAGTAGTTGAAATTTACAATCTCAGATAAGTGGAAAGAAAAATGAGAGAAAAAATGCAATTACCGGTGTCATTTAAGAGAAGGAAACTTCCCTTCTGGACCACCTGAAGTTCAAAGGTATGTTTACTTAACGTAGTAAATATATTATGAATTTCAGTTTGCTGTTTTCGTGTTTCCTGGAAGATTTTTCATCAACAGCAGTAGAACTAATGAATGGGAAGATCAATACCCATACATAGTTAACAGACACAGACATATTGAAGATTCAAATCAAGCAGAAACAACGAATACTATGTGCTATACAAATAATAATACCCCTTTTGTATTCTCATGTTTTTAGAATAAATTTTTTTAGAACAATATGTCGACAAATCCTGGTTTGTAAATAACCGCGACCGTTGGTCCACCAGCAATGGTATCGACCTATTGATTTAAAGGCAACGGTAAGACGTGTTCTTTCAATATATAATCAATCTTGTTATGTTGTTTATTTACATGTCTTTCAAGGAGTAACCTCTCATCAAAAGCATCAGAACCAATTTAAAGGAAGACGGAAACACTAATATCCTAACTATCAAAAATCTCTCCGGATTGCTTTTGCTGGGTCATTACGGTCTCTGTTCGTTTTTTTTAGTTGTGCATTTGCTTCTCTTATTTATCCCCCAGCGAGGGCTGCCAGGGTATAGAAAATAGGTCGTTCGGTTTCTCCGCCTGCAGGTAGAACGCATGATAAATGGGCGTCCATTAGTTCGAGCGGTTTGTATAAGTACTCGAACTCCCCTTCTCGAAGGTTCTGTCCGGGAAATAAGAATAGGCACCAGGTATCTCCTTCCTGGAGGCACTAGTGATGTAAAAGGGGCGTCCCTGATTGTAGGGGGTATATTAATTCACAATCCGTATTCACAAGAGGGGACGTTAAAGACGTCCCGTTTTCAGGAAATGCCACATCTTAAGCACGTTAAAGGCCCCTTGTAACAGGTTATTTTGAAAGGTCAGTAGGCGGCCAGTTACAAATCTAAATTTTCCGCCCCTATCCAACCCGCTAATTGTCCAGTGGCAGTCTTAAAGTCCCTCCATCACCGATCCCTTGCCCACAGTCTGCATATTGATTTATTGTTTGTTAACTTGTTTCCGTTCTAAATATGTATGAAATATTTGCCGCTGGACCTTAAACAACAACAATCAATCAATCAATCTTTTATTTTTCGTTTTAGTATTGGTTTCCGGTTTGGTCGTGGCTATGATTTTCCATCGCTCCCCTTAATTAATTCAATACCTATTCTCAATCCCGTCTATCAGTTAAGCTAGGTCAAGATACATATTTACTAATACATGTAACATCAACAAGTACATATATAGTTTTCTTTGTTATCAATAACAATAAGTCAAGTGTTTACAAAGAGGGTTGTGACAATAGTTGATGTCAGTTAAACAAATTCTTCCTTGTCATGACGAAAAACTCTTATTTATTGCGAGATATAGCTTTTCCGGGCTGACTTATGTTTCATTGTCCACATCTCTTAGTAATGTGTGCACAAAGAAAACAAAATCCGGTCTAGTTCTTTCCATATGTAAAATTATCTTTCTATATAACAGAAAATATATTTAACAACCTGACAACGTGAAACATCTTCACATTTTGTAGGCTGTTTAAATATTTGACAGTCAGTGTGAGCCGTTTTGAAGTTTTTAACGTTTAGTAATTTTGTTAGCCTAATAACATCATAACAACTGAGCTGACATATTAACTTTAACAGTGTTTAGTCTTATTCAATTAACACCTTTCATCACAATTAGATAAGGAATTACACCAATTTAAAAATAATGGTTTTCACTTGATATGTTTGACACCAAAACTTATTTAATGTTTACAGTTATAATAATCTAAATCAACATTGGCATATGAGTTTCAATGTCTTCGCATGCAAACATGAAGCTGATTTCAAATCTACATTATGTGTCATGCGCAGGCAATATTTACAACTTGGGGAAATAATTTTCAGTATTACCACTATGAAAACAATATCTCAGCCTCCTACCCCCTTATGTGTAAAGGTCTACAATTGCAATGCATTGTTTTAGAAAATAATGAGGCATGATGAAAAATCTCGATAGCAAGAAAATACTTTCTCTCTTCTTAAGACACATAAAACTACACAGGTACCGAATCTTTTTAACAGGGTTCGTACAAGTGCCTGCAATCCTTGCAGAGTACATGAAAATGAAAGTTTTAAAATAAAAAGGAGATGCTTGAAATATAACCTTCAAAGATCTTGAATATCAAAATCTATTGTCGAAATATGTAAAATGTCAGACTTGCTTAATTTCCGCCTATTGTTATTTTAATGATCAATGTAATGCTAGAATACCCGCTGGCGGACGGGGTATAGAAATATGATGTTTGTTTTCTCCGCCTGCAGGGAATACTTTTGCTAAAAGAGCGTATAAAGGGATGTATAAGTATTTGACAACCCCGAATGTAGCCTGTCTTTAGAATGAGCTATCCGGTTTCTCCGCCAGGGGTAGAACCGGCCCTAAAGGGACGTCCATGAGTTGGGCATGATGTATAAATTCTATACTCGAGGGGAGGTTACCGCCATGTTGGGAGAACACCACGATCTCGTCATATTAAACATCGTATTACAGCAGTTCGTAATGCGTGGTGGTTGGTGGTCATTTGCTAAGGCTTAATGTCGCGCTCCTACCCTAACTTTTAACAATTGGCATGCTGTGGCTGGAAAATAACCCGGCATTTCTCCCAGTTAACCCGTTTTTGATTTATCGTTTGATAACTTGTCCTAGTTCTAAATATGCATGAGATATTTGCCGCTGGAGTTTAAATAACAATAAACCATTGATGCCGACCAGAGTATACAAATAAGCCAGTTGGTTTCTCCAGCTGCAGGTAGAACTGCTTAAGGGTTGAAGTTGCAAAAGCTTGATTTCCCACTCCTATTCGTTCTTATTTGGCATCCAGTGACAAGAAAATTAACTGGCTTGACTCAAATTGATTGCGCCATGAATATGAGGAAATATTTGCCACTGGACGTTGACAAAGACCTGTGTACAAACATTTTAAAATGAAACAAATCATTGCTTCAGAATCGAATACAAATACTAATGTCAAGAAAACAAGAAAATGCATAGTCAACACTTGACTTATTAAACAATTCGTAACATCAGTGATAACCGGATGTCTAACTTATGTTAAATCATGCAATGGGGGTGAAGTTATAGTTTACATACATATTAATAAAATACAATGTTGGGTCTTGTCTCTTTGTGCAAAGAAAATTTAATAAACTTTTGGTAAAGGCCATAGAAAATGCATGATTTACATTTTCGTTTTAATTTTGTTTTGTTTGGATCTTAACATTTATTACTTAATGATAATATTTCTTATATTTCCCAAGGTATATATTGGTTTTAAAATTTTAAACACACACTCCTACGTAGATATTTAACTAATCAACTATTATTGTTAAGAACAACCAAATTTAATAAATGGGAATCGCTTACAACTACGTCTTTTCAATTTCCACAGAAAAACTTATCAACGAGGATGCGTATTGTTCGAGAAATAACTAACGCCAAATCAAAGCTTTGTTTTACTTCCTTGTGTGAAGTGCGCTTTCAGAACAAGGAAGGATATATTAAGCTATTTTGGCGTGGTACATTGTGCGTTTTGTATACGAAGTAATCTTATGATATTATTGTATTTCATAACATATGCTAAAAATATGGACAAAATCTTTGTTTATTTATTTATCTACATTAAAAAAAATACAAAAGAAAACGTACACATTTTAAGGAAATACCGCACTATTTTTTTCTTGCACCTTTTTACCTAATTAATAAGTATATGATCTAAGAAATTTAGAAACAATAGAAACTGCAGTACATATATCAGAAAAAATAAGTAAACTTAAAACTTCCTCACGATTTAAATCTGGTTTTATTGGTATACTATCGTACGGATTATTTGTGAACAGTGCAAAATTAAAGTTAAAAAATGTAGAACGTGAAACGGCGTAATATGCATATAATATTATTAATATGCGGAGGCTACCTGTACATATAAGTCCCAGAATTGGTTATAAGCAAATCATACAATGTTTTGGGTATTTTCGATTTAATTGCATCATTTTACCTAAGGATGGCTACATCTGAACATGAGTAGAGTATTAACTTTATTGGAATATATAATTCAAAGACTGAATTATAAAACATGGAAAAGGGTACACTTCTTGGAACATCAATGCTTCGAGGAAGTCCCTTTTTTATCAACCCTTTATAACTGCTGCGGTATGTTTCATTATTGTCTTGTTCGCATGTTTTTCTTGTGAGTTTTAAACTAGTAGTCTTTTGCAGCTTACCGAAAATGTGTCAATTATCAAAGGCTTTAGTGCAACCTGTAGCTGTTATAATTTGTACGTTGTGAATGGCCATGTTTCGTGGACAATTGTACCTAATCTAGTTTTTCAATAAATATACTTAAAGCATATACACCTACAAAATAGTTACTTAAATATGTGTACAAACAATTACATTATTGTACATTACAAACAAATTTTAAAATCGAAAACATTGTATTGACATTCATCAAACAATCAACAGGCAAAACATATGAATCCTTCAGTGTGATTAAAATATACAGCAATAGTGGCTTATTACAACTTTCAGATATTTTTATTTCAATTTTAACTTATAATAAGTGACGTCATGTGTGATCATAAAATGCTTCTGTATTTTTGTCTATAAGAATTATTTGTGTGCTGGTTATATCGTATTCAGATTCAAGAGATTTAGTTTTGTAAACTCCTCCCGTAGCTGCATCATTTCGCAACTGGAAAATATTAGACACGTCATATTAATTTTTATCTACTCCAGCATGGTAGTAAATAACAGTAATTTTTCATGGTTCGCCATTCTCTAGTTTTTCACCAAGATGATTGTAAACGTCAGTGTCCTTTCTACTAGGCATATTTTGTCCTATTTCGTCTGTGAATTTATATTCAGCTTCTCATATGATGCTGTTTCCATCTGTGTTGTTCTCAAAGTAGAGTAGTAAACTTTGTCATCACCGTCTAGTTCATTTTGACTCTGAATTTGTCGTCTGAAATAAAAATTGCTCATTGTTATTTATGTTAGCCAAAAATAGACTAAAGTTACTGAAACAACAATATAATTCATTCGTTCGGATGCGAACCACTAACCACTTGTTTAACAATTAAAAAGCCATGCAATTTAATAAAATCATCACGTGATAACTAATTCAAAGACTAATGCTGAATAAAAAAAATCAAAATACACGTGTAAGAAAAGAAGCCAAAGATATATGAATATTATTATGTGGTTTTATTGAGAAAGCTTTAAAAAAACTTTACCTTCTAATTAAGGCAACACTAACTCCCGCTAGTATGAGAATAGCAACGGCTGCAGATATGCTTCCAATAATTGTTCCTACAACATGTACAAAGAGTTTTTTTTTCTAATTCATCATAGAACAAACAACAATGTCAGTGGTCATGGAACAACCAAATATTTTTTCAGTATGCCTGGCTTTGCAGGAACTTTTAAAATATATATTTTAATTATTAAATGTAATCGATCAATGATATTGTTTTATCTATGGCATTTAGAGAGTTTGAATAAGACACATTGTAATTCCAGGCAACAGTGCCATTTTTTTTTAACAATTATCGATATCTGAAATTTTAGTTCTTTCAAAATTCCTTTAGAAAACATCAGTGTGGTAGCTTAATTTACCTCATCCCTGCCCCAAAAGAAATAAACTGAGAGTATACTTTTGATCAATTCAAAGATTATTAAATGCACGATTAGCATTTTGGTAATATATAAACATACTATAACACAGCTAATCTTTCGACTTGCTCTGATGCACTTTGAAAAATAAATGATTAAATGAACTAAAAAATTATATTCGTCGTAAAACATTCTCAAATACTGATATCTTGCATTGTGAATTAAAAAATGAGTATTTTTAAGTTTATTAATGATGAGAAGGGAGAATGAAATAATGAATCATTGTTTCCCTTTGTCATATTTTTCAAAAACATTCGCCTTACATGTATTAAAATGAAAAAGATTCGGTGTAAATGTCAGAGAGATTGCACTTCAAGCACGACAAAAATAGTGGGGGTTTACAAATCTAGAGGTCTTCACAAGACCTTCAAAAAGTTTTGGAAACCAATTCTTGTGCAAAGCTCTAAATCGCTAAAAATAAAAGCAATCAGTGAATATGTTAGATAAAACTGCTCTTACTAAAATATTATCAAAACTGAACATATAGCAAAACGTCAAACCTATGACTACAAGTGCTGACTTGGGACAAGCAAATGTGGTTATTGTGTACATATATGTATAATAAAACTTATTATCTTTCAACATTAAGAAAAACAACTATGTTTAAATTACTGGCAACAAATTATTAGTCATTCTACACCATACCAAAAGTCTAACCCATCACCGTTTTATACCGACATGCAGTTTAAACCTATATAATTTTACTTAAACTATCGCATCTTTTTAATACGGAAATGCCAGAAAAATCCATTCCTTGTTTGTTTATGAATTAATCTGCGTACAAAGCTCTTTCATAGATGAAACTTCAACAACTCCGCAAGGGGGAAAAAAAATTTTGGATGTCATAATAAAAAGCAATTTATCAGACAATGCAAAACATTGCAACATTTCATAGTTGCTGTGCTAAATGAAATTAGATACAGCTCTTTTTAAATTGTGTGTCGAAGGTAGTTTCAGGATAATTATTTAAAAATGAACCTAAACAAACCAAAAGCACAACTGACAGCAATTACATGAGCATATACCTAAAGTACAAGGAACAGTTTTACTGCCAGAAATAAGAATTTAGAAAAAACAATATTGTCATTTAATTGGAGAGTAAAAAACATGGAATAAATACAGCATTTTTAGTTTTTTTAACTTGATATATTATTTTGGCCAAGGTTTATTTATATATCTGAACATATAAGTCAGAATGCAAGTGACAAGGACTTTAACATCAACTGAATTCTATTGTGCATTACTTACATTTCAATTTTTGATTTTTTATTGCAAGACAAAATGGGAATACGAGTCTGCGTAAGGATATGTATTTCCTTTTTCTTTTAATCAATTGGGGATACATTCTTAATTATTTAGGTGAATTGTGCATTTTAAAACTATATTTTTGTCATTTTCGAATAAGGTCAATAGGACTAAATTTTAACAAAATGGTGCACACAAGAACGAAACCTTTAACGGGTGACGCAAGTTGATTGGGTTACTCGGATTGATAAAACTTTAAACGAACAAAATTAAATTGGGATGTTTTTGCTTTATATATATATATTGTGGAAACATTCTCCTGTGATTCTTATTTAAGCGTCCTAAATTTGTCTTACATATTGAAAATGAGTGTTTTTACCTGAAGTAAGGTTGTTTTGACTTGATTCATTGTTTGCGTCATCCGTGGTTGCTATGATAGAAACAATAACATTAATGATGTAAGTACATCCTTAAAAATACATTGAAACTTATTTGAAATAACATGTTTTTTGTCAGGTTAACAGGTGAGACTTCAAATATTCATGTGAGAACATCGGGTGGTTATTCAGTCAGAAACATGGAAGTTACAAAATAAAATAGAAAGATTAACCTTACTTTAGATATTAAATTGCATGTATTTTGTAAAAATATGGCTGTTCTGAGATAAAATCCTGCTATATTCTCTACCAATAAATATTGAATACCTAAAGTAGACTTGCTTTTTGTTGATTCGTTGACTGAGTGCCTGGTTGAGTCGCCTACTGTAACTATAAAAAATGAAAACATTAGAGAATATATAGTTTGCTGGAAGAAAATTGAAAAGCAAAATATTCACTATCAAGATGCTGTTAA
>JAULBM010302369.1:0-14708 GCA_032357055.1 Geukensia granosissima
ATACATGTTTCATAGTCGGTCCGAGTTATTTTTGATAGGTCAGTCCAATACTGTCTTTAAGGGAATGAATATTCACAATCGGTCCGAGTTGTCTTTCATAGTCGGTCCGAGTTTTCTTGTATGAGGATTTGAATGTTCCATTAGTCGGTCCGAGTTGTCTTCTTTTACGGAACGGCGAGATTCAAGGGATCCGTAGTTAAGTATGCTTTGTGGTGGCACATTCATCTAATTCTTTAAGAAATTTCAGAAGCTAAGTTGCTTCTTTGCTTAGACCATAACAAACAATCATCAACAGTTATTCCAAGTAAATTCTCATGTTTTACATTAAATAACTCCTTCATGTTTCAACAAGCAAAACGTTCAAATCAGAGTCCTGGTTTTTTTATTTTCACAATATATGAACCTAATTTTAAATCAATATCAGAAGCTAAGGGAACGACCCTTTAACTTTTATTTCACAAAATATATTGTTATGCCAAACTTTATAAAAAAAATTTCTGGACAGGCAAGCGGGTACAATACATGTACCAAAAAATCAATTCGGTTTCCCCCATAAAGTGTAAACTAAAAATTCGGACTTATCGTTGCGTAGAACCTGGGATTAAAATACAAAAATGCCTTTTTAGTCCCAGATTGAACTAAACAAATTTTTCGTGGTGAGCCCAAAAAAAATTTCTGTCTAAGAAAACACCATAACTTTCTTTAACATCATAACCCCCTAATGTTCAATGGTCGTTCCCTTAAAGAAAATGTACAATAAACAGTTGTATCATCTGCATATAATTCTAACCCTATATACAAGGGACCACACACTTTTGGAATGTGCTGACAAATCAACTTCGAAAAGAAACTGAAATTTGTGAATCTCTATCAAAAGTTTTCATATTAATATATATCGTTGGAATTCTAATTTTTCTCGGCAGCTGAAGCTGTAGTTAAACATTCATTTTAACTTAAAATAATAAAAAAATCCCATAGGTGAAATGATGAATTTTTTCGCCTTTGTGAATTTGCTTCGTTTTTTGGGTTCAATCAACTAATGTTTTAGGGTAACAAGACATAAAAAATTATTTTGGTTTTTTTTGTCAGATAGAAGATGTTACTTTAATAATATAGTTGAATAATATTATAGCTACTTTAACAATTTAGGTGGGATATTTATCAATGAAAACAAGCCATTTTACCATAGATTTTTTCAATGTCAAAAATTTAACATAGGGTAATTGGGGATATTTTTTTGCTGAGGAAAACTAAAATTTGAAGGATGAGTTGCGGCAAAAAAAATTAGAATTTTAACGATATATAACATGACATAGTCCATAACTTCACTTCTGATATATTCTGACTTAATTCTTGGCAAATTTCGCTTGGTGTTCTATCATTTTAAAAGTATAATAAATTATTGTAATGGTAGCTAATTTAATGTGAAAGTCCCTTCTTAAGTCTATAATTTAACAGTGAGAGTATAAACTTCAATTTTTAATGATGTAGTCAGTGGTATTGGCATTGTTTTTTCCACTCTCCTAGTCTCCATTAAATTTATCAGGCTAACGAATATAGCTCATAACAAATTGAAATTACCATGGTTACATGTAAGTGACAAACCATTTAAGTTTATATTGCTTTCCTATTGAATTAATGTATCTACTTGCGAAATTATGGATAATACAATAACAATAATGTGGTAAAAAATGAACAGCTTTTTCTGGGATTAAATAGGCACACAATCCCAGGCTTTTTCAACTTTTTACAAGTAAGCTTTCTCAAATTTATCACTGTTATATTGTTTATTTTTGATCGGATACGCCGATTAAAATACACTTGTTAATACATGTAGTATTCCAAATATAATCAGCCCAATCTAGTACACAGTGCTTGAATCCATTGTGTTCTTACTACAGAAAGTTACCACAAATTTATGTAATCTTTTTATGTAAAACTTTTGTTTTTTTAATATATTTCTTAAATAAAGCGGAACGTGCAGGTTGTTCGGATCCGATTTTTGTTTACGTTCTTTATCAAAATCAGTTAACCGTTTAAAACTTTCAGCAAGTTGAGGTCTTTGCAAAGCGCCAAGTAGACATTTCTATACACTTTCTGAATTTTCCAAAGACAGTTTTTTGCTATTTTCCTGTGCAAAGAGAAGAAAGACATTATTATTTGAAGGTTTTTTATGTTATGCATATATCGATTGACAGTTTCAAATAATTCGCTTAAAATGACACTTTCGTACAGAAATTTGAAAATAAAATTATGATAGGCTACTATGTATGGTACCAAGCAAATTTTGAAACAACATAAGACATTGGTCCACTTTGCTTGGGCAGAAATGAGATTTCACTGTCACAGCCAAAAGCCCAAAGTTCTACATATATTAACATATTTGGAAATTATGCAATCCAGCTATGAAAGCATGCTCTATGAGTTTAAAATTTATCAAATCATTTATTCTTTACGAAAAATGTTTTGGAAAAAGGTCTGTTACTTTGAAATCCCCAAACAGCTACTCAAATTTAACATTCATTGTTGTGAAATATTGCTCTTTTGGTCATTGATTAGAGCATATGAATAATATGAAATTGATAATAAAAAGCATAAGAAAAAAAAACAAAAAGAAATTTTTGAGGTTAGACTTCACACTTAAAATGACACATACATAGTTGCCAAGTCACCCCTTTTGTATGTTACACATGCTTTTTTAGCTGTTCACACAGATCTTAGATTCAACCGGTAGATGAACACAATTTCACTTCTCACCTGCAGTTTGCTCATGTCTCTTAAGGTTCTACTAAAGACAAAATATAGGACACTGACTGACCCATAGAAAATTCATAGTTTACTTCTGATTTTCAATGAATTATTGCAAAAACAGAAATTATAAGTTTCCCTTTCTTGTGAACATCGCCCAGTATTTCTGTTGTTGTCACAAGTAACTTTGAAATGAAATTATTGATGCAGTACGTTTGGATTGTGACTTGAGAATTTTCCAAAAAATCTAGTTAAATGAAAAAAGTGTTATATTTCATAAAAATCGGCTCAATTGTTAGTTTGACCTCATATGGAGGTCAAGCTAGCAACTTGTTTTAAAAATACATCATTGAAGAGAAGAAAATAGGTAAAATCTTATTTTGTCTAGGTGGTATTGGAGCGCATCCTAAATGAAACACACTAGAACATTAAAATATTCCAACATTAATGATTTTTAAGACAAACTATATCCTAGTTTGCTCTGCAGTAGATATCAAAGAATTGATTTTACTAATTTCATTAAAAACAATGCTTATTCAAACTGTAGATTTTTTAGAAAATTTTCTTGCGACCATACAAGTAAATGTGTTTATAACTTCATTTAAAGATCTATTTTGTTGACAAGAAAATAATGTAAAATTAATATGAATCAGCTTAATAATTTTGTATCCAGTTTCACATCTTAACTCTTTTAAATAATCAAAATATTGGCTATTTTCTATAGCCTATTGTTGTCCTAGATTTTGACTTAAGTGGAACCTTAATAAGCATGTTTATTTGAACTCTAGGTGAAATGACATCAGATGTCACAATCATTTCACCTAGAGTTCAAAAAAGAGTTAAGATGATCTAAAGTTGTTTAGTAAACCTATAACCTCTTAATTATACCTGTTCCAGGTGACTGGAGTTATCAATAAATTAAAAGGAGTACCGTATTTTAAGTCACAATTGCACCCCCGAGGGCAGCCATGGCATTAAAAAAGGCTGTTCAATTTCTCTGCCTGCAGATAGAACCCTTGCTTAAGTTCTAGCGGGATCTATAAATACTTGAACTCGCCATCGCAAAGGTTGAGGGGGTGGGGGAGAATTGGCACTTAAGTCTTTTACGAGATTTTGAGAGGGAATTCAATGTTTCATATACAACATTGCACTTTTGCAATGATTACAACTGAACAAATTGAGGGTTGTTCTAAAAATTTATGACACTTAAGAAATTAGAATGAATGATTTCTCCACAATTCTTTGCATATTTTGATATTATACTGCACAATACTTTGCAAATTTTTGAGGTTAAATCCATGTTTATATCAATTTTGGAGGCCAAACTTTGTACACAATTTATATAGCATTTTATACCTTAATAAAGCCCTCCACAATGAGATGTTGAAATTCTTAATAGACTGTAACAGATTAAATGTGAAATATCATGCTTGTTTTGCAGAAAATTGGTGATAAAAATGTGTCAAATCTCCCTATGTGATTTCCACCCTTACAGCTGGACTGGTCAACAGTACAAATATGGTTTCCACTGATTGGATTACAAAAAAAATTATATTGTTTTTACTACATGTATAGTGAAATTTTCTAAATCTTTTTTAAAGAAAATAAGCAAATCTTTGAAATTTTATTATCCAACCATTAGGAAAATTTTCTTCAAATAAAGTTTTAATTTTAAGATAATGATTCTGTGCAGTTATTTTTATTTACTTTAGAATGCTTTTTCATCTACTGCTATAGGTCAGCATTTATTTTCAAATTAGGTGTCCAGTTGCCGGCCATAACATGTTGGACAGGTGCATTGTTGTTTTATGAATGAAATTTCAGGTATGAAAGCTACAAGTAGCTTTTTAAGGGTTTTCGCCAAATATTACAATTTAAGATATCTTAGTTGAAGTTTTGAATAATGCATACATGTTTAAGTCAGACACTATGTCTGGGGACTTAAAACTCGTCATAGTTCTCAAGAAAATTGCTCAAGTAATATTTACTACATTTTACACAGGGTTAAAACCATATGAAATTCTTGTGAAAAGGGTGCTTTTCAATGTTTTTTTTTTCAAATATGACAATTTTTATAAAATGAAGAGAATGAACTCATAAGGTTATTCTTTAAATGATCCATTATTTTTTACATCAAAAATATTTTTGATCATTTATATGCAAGCTTTTTCAACCTCAGTAAATCTTGTTGTGATCTATAAGTATCTCTGTCCTTGAGGCAGTAGTCCTCTAAAAGGGTCATTCACGGTTGTGGGGATGTATAAATACACAATATGTTTAGGGAGAGACGTTTAAGATGCCATGTTCAGGAAATGCCATATCCTAAGCATGTTAAAGACCCCTTGTAACAGCTCATTTTGAGTGGTCATCAGGCAGCCAGATACAAGGCCAAATTTTCCGGCCCTATCTACATGTAACCCACAATTTTTCCAGTGGCAGTCTAAAGTCACTCCTTACCGGTCCCTTGGTCACAGTTAACATATTGATTTTTTGTTTGTTAACTTGTTTCTGTCCTGAATATGCATGAAATATTTGCTGCTGGACATTAAGCAACAATCAATCAATCAATCATGTGACATTGCTGAAATACATACTTGACCTTTTAGTCCCTCTAGTTTGGACTCCTAGTCCAAAATCAAAATCTGAAACCTTATTGTGTATCCACATCCAATTTCCACCATTCTATAACAAAATTAAAACAGAGGTGCTTCGCAAGCCCAGCATGATACAACTGCAGCATGTTGAAATGTGAAAGGTGAACAAAAGACCCTTTGGGTAAGTGTGGACTTTGTTTGACACAATAATGTGCTTGACATATTATTGTGTTGGACACAGTATAGAGCAGTGCTGGACACAGTGATATGACTTTTATGGCAATTTTTTGCATTCGTATAACCATGCATACATTCAAAAATGTAGGCAGTGTTCTGGTCACATGGCTGAAGTTTGTGATTGACCCTTTTGGAACTCTTGTATGGAACCCCAAAGATTGAAAGGAAATCAATTTATATACAGATATACTTTGAAATCCTGAATAGCCATGTGTGTACTGTAAAGAATCTATTAAGAATTGGAATGAATTGGTGCTGATTGATTATACATTGATAAAGAAGGAGCATACCAATTATATTATTTTTTATGCACCCTCCTTTAAGCCATAGGGGCATTAAGTTTTATCCTTTATTTTCATCTGTCTGTATTTCCTGTATTTTCCATCAATTCTCATCTTGTTGGATTAATTTGATATTTAGTTTAAAAGGGGGAAAAGGGTTAAAAGATTTTTCAAGAGATTAGAATTTTCATCCAATTTTTGTTTTTTTTTTTTTGGGGCGTTTTATTCCTCTCAATGAGAGCTTTCAGCAGTGTCAACAGATTTTCTCTATCACTTACAATTTTCAGTCTAAAAGGGGTCAAAGTGGGAAAAAATTCAATTTTGAATAATACGGAAAAATTGTAAATTTTATCTGATTTTGATAGGGTTTTTATCCAAATGATTCTTTCACATAGAAATTAAATAAATATGCCTAACAAGAGGTAGATAGCAAACTGTGTGTGGGTGAGAAGCGATTTAACAAAAGTGACACCAGTTTTGAGGATAATACAAGTCTTAAATCACTTATAATATAGTCATATTTCTGTGTCCAGCTCTATACTGTCCAGCATGTTTCAGTGTCTAGCAAAATAATGTGTCTGCATTTACCCAAAGGTTAAGTTGTTAACTTTTCACATGTCAACATGTTGCAATCATATCATGCTGCAACTTGCAAAGCACCTCAGTTTAACTTTCTTAAACACTTGTTAACCCAAACACAATTTTCAGTCTGAAAAGTGTAGGTTACAGGCTACACTTATCATGCTTATTTAAATTTGCATTTTTTTATTTCAGTTAACTATTTGACCCCTGAACTTGAGTAAGAATGGCATCATGTGATGTTCCCAGTCCACAACCTGACATAGACTCATTGCTGAAGATTTACATACAGACTGCAGATGACCTGATCACACAGTGTCAACAACTAGAACTTAAAGATGCAAAGAAATTGGAGAAGAAATGTAGGGCAGAGCTAAAATATCTACAGTCGGTGAGTTTTTGACATTTATAATTTTCAGTATACTATTTCTGCTGTTTATATTTAAGAAATAGAAGGTTACATTTTAACAGCTATGTTGACATTATTACAAGGTTTAGGTCTAAGATTAATGAGATTTTTAGTTTCTCAATTTATTTAGTTATTTGCACATCTATAAGGTCAGCCATGAAAGAAAAAAACTGCTTCCGAATGGCACATCATGTAGAAAAGAGTAATTAAAAATAAAACATGGAGTTTTACTGACTTTTGTTTTCATTTGGTAGTGATTAAATGAATTAGAATTCAACAAATAAGAGAAACAATAGATTGCATCTTTAACCATTTGTTTATAGCACTTTTGGAAAACCCATTTTCGGAAGACCGTGGTTCCTTCTAAAATTAAAATTTACCATTCTGGTTCTCGGCTTCCGGGTAGTGTGGTATAAAGTTTCATTTGAAATCTCCGCTAAAAGGCTCATCAATTTCTGTCGAGGACAAATAGTTAAAGCTTTCATTTTTAGTTTTTATAAATTAAAATGTGGAGCGTAAATACCTTAATTACTTCTGGCATTCGTAAAAATCAAACGGTTTAAGATAAAGTACAGGGGAAAGTAGGGTTTTTCTCCTTGCTCGTTTTTACATCGATGTGATGCACTTCCAACAAAGGGGAACAACTCTTACAAAATCTTATTTTTAAACCAAACTCGGACTTCTGGAAATATGTTTTCGAAAAGGACTATATTACCAGAGCTTACAACAGACAAAAGATGACAAAACAGTCACTTTAGTCAGTGTTCAACCTTCAGAGCTGAAAGTGTCAGTATGTGAAGGTCTATGTATATGGAAATTTAGCTAGGTTTTTTTTTTTACAAAAAATAAACTTCATAGTTTGCCCCCATGGAAATCAACCTTACTGTGGCTTGTTTGATTTCCAGAGGAATCAGTTTACTGGTAATCTAAAATTTGAAGTTTTGAATTTTAACAGCTTATGGTACGGCTCTGGTTCATTAATGAAGGCCGTTACGAGAAGTTAAATTTCTATTGTTATTTGGTGGCTGTCTTATGGACAATCATGCCACATCTCCTATTTTATATTTTGAATGAAAATATATATTACAGAAAATGTGTACATTTCTTGAAGAAGGAAATGTAACAGTTGTAAAGTATGTAAACATGTGTGGCCACACTCAATCATTACCTGTTTGTCCTTTAACATCATAATATATCAAGGTATATAGTCAGGTGTTACATTTACTTTGATCTTGTAATTACATTAATTTTATATTCTGTTGTATTTAGCAAAATCATACCTGAAAGGTAATGGTAAAATTCTGGTTTATTGTCAGTAGTGTTATGACCATCATTAGTAACCCATGGCTGATTCCTTATTGTTCTTCAAAATCAGTTCAAAATTGAGTTTTCGTATCTTAGGGATGACTGGTCACCAATCCAGATGTTTTGAAATAAATACCATAATATTGTATACATTTGGTTTTTTCTTAAGATTGGCATAAAAATTATATTTCTTTTTGTATTTATTAGAAATTTTTTTAAAATTAAAGAAAAGTAGTACACCTTTATCATGTTTATTAAAATTGGTTTAATATACCATTATTTTACTATAAAATATGAATTATTGGATCGCATGGCCATTTGATGGGTACAAAGATTTTAGATATAATTGTCTGATGATTGATGTTGTGAGGAGAATGTGTAAGCCAAAAAAGTGTCCTGTGAAAAAGTGTCCTTCCTGTTATATGTTTCTTAGGAAAAACCAAGAGGACAATATTTCACAGTCATCAATGTGTTTTATTCCATCCTCGGACTTTATCATAGTGAACAATAGTGTAAGTGGACAATATTTCACGGCGGACACTATTAAATCCTTTGTATAGCAGAATCAAACTTCAGACAACCTGCATGTTTTGGAACTCCTGAATGAATATTTTAATGCTGATATGTATAATGCATGACAAAAGGTTGGAGTGGAGTTCTGGACTTAAGGCATACCAGTCCTTTACATCATTTTTTATATTCCTCTTAAATGCCTAGTATTAGAGTGTGGAAACATTGGAGAAATGAGACGACTTTAGTAAAACACTCTCTGTTTGCAATATTGACCAATTGGTAGAAGTTACAAACTATATTTGTCCAATTTTGGAAAATGGGGCATTTTCCTGCTTGATTGGTATTATCCACAGAAAAAGTAAATATTATAAAAAAAATCTCCAAAATGCAAATGTACTCTTAATCATTTGCACTTAGAGATTAATTTTTTATCTGTGCCCCATTGTTAAAGTCTTAATTCTAATTGGACCCTTAATTACTTTTCTATTTCTTTATTTTCCACATAGGTTCTAACACATCCGTTTAGGGCCATACCTTTTTAACCTTTGTCACATTACTCTAACCAATTACTTCTTGTCTTATGCTGGCATGACAGCATGTTTTTGTTGTTCCAGCATAAGACATGATGTGATTGGTTTAGACATTGTCAGACTGCCCATTATAATAGCCCATACCCAAAATACTGAATGGACTTCTGTTACTGTGATAGCCATCAACATTTGATCTGTAATGATAATAATTGACATATTTTTTGCAGGTTTTGTTTGATTCCTGTCAAAACAAGCAGAGTTGCCAAGTTCTCGCCAGCACATCAACCTTTCGCCAAGATCCTTGTCCCTTTACATCCAAGTACCTTAAGGTCAAATATAAGTGTAGTCCCAGTAAGTATGTAATGTAATTTTTAGAAAAGGTAAAAAGTGGGGGTAAATGATTATATTGGATGAGGCATATATTTCTAATTCTTATTTTTACCTCTTGATCAGTTTCTAAAATGTGTTTATCAATGTGACTTTGATTGATGATGTCACTATTAAGCAGGAGCATTAAACAAAATCTACTGAAGAGGCAGAGATTTTTTCCAATGTTTCACAGTATTTTGCAGTTGTAAACTTGTTAAATCCAGTATTAATCTCTTGAAAAATCAACTTTATTGGCTTTTGAATAACATGGGCATCTGGAACTCTTGTTCCACAAGATTTTTTATTTGAGGGTGTTTCAAAACCTAGCTTTGGGTGTTTTCAACAGTATACAAAATTACGCTTTAACCACCATGATAATTTAGCATTACTTGTGTTCATTTTGAAATATAAGAGAATTTACAAACAAATGCTTAATAAAAAACCACTTTGATTTTGGAGTGTTAAAGTGATTACACAATATTTCATTTCATTATATGATCATCTAGGAATCTTCTGCCATGCATATGCCTACCACTTAATTTTGAAATGTAATAGGAATTCCACATATGATTGCAAGACATTAAATAACCTAACTGAGGTAATTAAAATATCAGCTTCCAATGATCTTGTTCCCCACCTTTAAAAGAGACAACACCTTATGAAATATTATGTTCAGACTGCACACCTTACCTTTCCTAATCTAGCAGGTGTTTTACTTAGTTTTTAATTCATAAGGGAACCATTGGAATGATGGGAAGTGCATACAAACTTTTCTTGAGAACTATAAAATTTGAAAATATACTAGAAAGAATATAGAATAATTGCCAGAAATCCAAAATCCACATGTTACATGAAGTTATAATAAAAATTGGAAAACAAATTTAACTGCATGCAAGTGCTTAAAAGATTTTCTGAAGAAATCTCCATCAGACGTGTTAGGTGTCAAAAATAGGAAGAACAGTCAAACTTTATGTATTTCTTGAAACAGTCACGTACAAAATGAAATATAGAGTTTTTGACATAAGGAACACCGATATGCCAAATATAAAGATGAAAATCATTGAATTATACAAATTTTAATGTTTGAAAGATGTAAACTGTATCTTTCCAAAAACATACCAATACCCAAAATATAATTCAAGCATGGTGACAACTATACATGTCAGGGATTTCACCTCAAGGTCACAGGTTACATTAACTGTTAGTGGGGACAGACCTATTTTTACAAAAGCATTTATGAACAAAACATACATTTTTTTATGATGAATAAACCCTGCTATGCACTAGACCAACAAACTGAGCCCGATTTTGGACATGTTAGCTCACAAGAGCAACAGTCTGCAGGAAGACATGCCACTTTTCCCAGACACATTATTATGACTCTTGGCTGACCAGTCTTTGATGATGATTACTCGTTAATGCTGGTTGCTTAGCGGAGAAGCAGGAATATAGCTTTGACCCAATAGGGATCAAACCTACAACCTCACCTACTTAAAGGCGAATACCCTAACCATTACGCCATCTAGGCAGCAACTTGTTTTTGAATATGACCTTGTTCTTTCTATGTCCTTACCTGTTACATTTGCTTATTTGTTGTCTAAGAATTTAACATTTGATTATATGGAAAACACATACAAATGAAAAACTGTTTCTTATTTGTTTTAAGTTATTTTGTATCCAATAAGAAATCACCAACTCCTTAGAGCCTCTCTTTCTTATCGACCATGAACCACAAAGAAAGAAAACAAGGAAGAATGTTGCCTTTATTTCCAAGGGTAACCTTAATTACATATTAACCCATATTATCCCTTTATTTATAACATGTTGATTTGGTGTATAGATCATGTTGTTACCTCATTAACAGTCAGATTGTAATTACTTCAGTCAGTTCTGTATTCTGTCTAAATATAACATCTGCTATGGAGGAGGCCTTATGTTTTCCATTCATTGTGCAGATGACTGCTTTAGTGTTTTTATTGTTAGCATGCCTACCTGGAGTGTAGTCCAAAGACATTCAAATTATTATTTGGTGCTTCTCTGCTTAGCATGAAGCATTTAGGAGTAAAAGAGCAAAGACTGGTGGGCCCAGTGTCAGAATAGTGTGTCTGGGAAATGTGGCATTTCTTCCTGTGGACTGTTGCTTTCATGAGCTAGCATGTTAAAAATCCTGCTCAGCATGTTGGTCTAGTACACTGCAGGGTTCATAGGCCATCACTCATTAAAAGATTCTTGTCCAGAATAAGCATGAAATATTTGTCACTGAACATTATGCAATCAATCGATCATTGTCTATTCAAAGTTGTTGTAAAATTTATAATTAGCAAGATAAAATATGATGACATACTTACAGTACACATTTCATAGTACTGGTAAATAATTTTTAACAGAAATTTGCTGTATTTGTTTTAATTCTTAAACACTGAAAATATGGAGGGACTTTGAAAACTTTTAGCAATGAGTAGTTGTCCCTACCACTGAATTTGGCTTTCTATATATGGTTTTAAATACTTCTTTCTCCCACTTTCTATCTTTTGGTTCTAATGCCACTGATGAGACATTACTACTTGAAATGTGCATACAGCATATCAAAATTCACCATTCCTATGCAACATTGGTAGACTAAAATATTTTACTAAAATGTATTAAAGAGCTGTCATATGAGTTTGAAATATTCTCCAAAAAGACTTTAATGGTCCCCTGGATCGGGCTCAGACCTTCAAATTGACACCTGAACCCCAGTATGTTGTTAAGAAATAAACATGGTTTGAAACAGCTTACTGAAAGTTCTTCTTATATTGCAGGTGATTTCAAGAATATAACCGTCTGTGAGAACGACCAGTTAAGTATACGATGTGAGCGATCCCAGAGAATTGCAATCTACTCAGTTTTATATGGCAGAACCACAACAAATACACCAAAGTGCTTAACAAACGGCATCGGATATGCAGGTAAACATTTGACAAAAGCACCAGAAAAACAGGTGCATGCAGATACTTGTAAGTTATATATTATATACATGTGTGTTAAACATTTATATGCAAGGAAGACATTATTAGATACTTATGCTTTATATTTGCATAAATAATCAAAATAATGTCCAACAAAAATACAGATGTTATGAGCCATTTAAATATTTTGACCATGGATTCTGCAGATATGTATCCTGTCACACAATCCACAAATTGAAACATGATATTCTCATTGACTGCAATGCTAATTTCGCTACTAAGTAGCGGTTGATAAGGGGCTTGTGTGAGTGGTATGGTCTAAGTCCTTAATTAAAGAATATACTCATACATAGTGATGTTACATTTGTAGTCAAGCTCATTCACATAGGAAATTAAGAAGAGATTTTTCTGCTTCCTTGAATTACAGGGAAAATAATTTCACACTAAGAATCATTCACAAGGAATAGTCTGTTGCCTAAGAATTATGTTATTTCTTCTCTTTGATCCTTAATTTTAACAGTTTTGTCTGAACAACAACTTGAACGTAAAGAATCTTCATGTGGAGAATTATTCAAACCATTTGAGTAAAACGTGGTCGTACAAAATCAGTTTATTTCAGCATAACAAAATTGTCATGGTGATAAACATGATAGTGGTAGAAAAAAGGGTAGAAAAGGGGTATTCTGACAACTCCCACTAATTTTTCACTACCCCACTTTCCAACCTTGCCTCCTGTCATTGAAATCCCCATATTACTGTGCAAGTCAGCTTTTTCATTTTGTAGCTTTCCCTCTGATACACTGTCTTTTATTTGCCAGCCCCCTTTTCAGCCCTTTCATCCCCTAAATCAACCTCATTTTTTGAAATTTTGTTTTAGCCACTTCTTATTTGTAAAGTATAATGGAAACAAAGGACGTGTTGATATCACAACTTCAGGCGAAGTTTAATTGTTTACCTGTGTTAAAAAAACTGCTATTAACTTGAAATAATTCTAAAATATGACACTTTTATGCAGGTATTACATAACATTAGCTTGTTTATCTAACTTACATATCATTAAGTCACTTTGATGGACAGTTTTTTCCGTTAAAGGTCCAAATGATCCTCATAAAATATGAAAACCGTTGATAATTTTTCTGCAAGTTATAAAGGCGCTTTTCTTAGGTAAATTTAAGCAATCAGAATGCCAAATTCTGCATCTATGTGCAGTATTTATAAATGTTTATATTTCAATTAATAAAGTTGGCTTGAAATGTGAAGTTGATGATTGAGTTAATACTCAGATTACTTATCTTCCAATAAATGAAGGTAATATATAAGGGGCAATAATCATTTATCCAAAGTGATTGATGGTTTTTTATGTGGGAGTTTTATGAGTTTATCAGGTGGGAATGAAAGTAATAAGCTGATAATCTAATTTAAGATGACTAAACTATCTCATTTGTCCACAGAAACTGTTGGCAAATCACCAATAGTAATATTTATCAAACATTTAATTTCTTTTGACTGTGACTGTATATAGAATTATTTACTGCTTTTTCACATTGGTGTTTCTGGTCACAAGATCTTGTTTATTACACATCTGAGACCAGACAGACCTGATCACCAATGGAAAAAGATAAACACAGTGAAATGATGAGTTAAAAATATCGCTTGATTAAAATAAAAGGGTATTTGCAAGCCAGATTTTGTTTTTGATCACCTCATTTTGTTTGGAATTCTAAAACATTATCTGCAGAAATGGTGAAATTAATACATGTTTGTACCATTGAATCACAACATTCTTATATGATAACAACTTCAAATCTCATTTTGACTTTTTTACTAGGATAATAGAATTTGATTTTTTATACATATCTTTAATGAGATCAGGACAAAAACCAAAATGTACAAGATGTATTGATGTGAATAATTTATATTTTTTGCAGACTGTAAATCTGCCACTGCAATAGAGGAAGTGATGAAGCGGTGTCATGCTCGTACCCATTGTGTGATCGAGGCAGAAGAGTATGTCTTTGGTAATCCATGTCCTCCCGGTGTACAAAAATATCTGTCCATTTCATATACATGTGGTATGTAAAATCGAAATATATGTATTCTGCGTTTGTTACTTTGGTATCAGGGGCCTGGGTGGCCGAGTGGTCTAGGTAGTTGATTTAAACTTACCTGTACAGATCACTGTAACCTATCACCAA